>RCIC01000003.1:5170000-5362500 GCA_018883505.1 Ceratosolen fusciceps | reverse complement strand
AATTTTTAATTATCTAAACAAGTTTGTATTTTCGCCATATTGGATCCTTCAGCCTATTGTATTAATCAAGAATTTAACTTATCCGTGAAATTATTATTCCATATCAATTACAAAACCGAATAATTAACGTTAACACACCTAACAGATATTAAAATTGAAAATTAATATTAATTAATCATCTCTAAAAGATTACTTAACCTTAATAAATTTCCATTACTCGACAACTCTCTAATTATTCTAAAAAAAAAAAAAGAAATGAAAAAAATGCCTGTTTCGTTATTAAAATTACATCGACATTAATAAACATCTGAACTCTACTCTTGTGTATTGAAAGAAATGTATTATAAATATTTTTTTTTTTTCTTCAAATAATTTACTGGTACTTGCCTGTGCAATTGTATTAGAATAAATAATCTTTTATTGAAATAACCTTGTTTTTTTTTCAGTAAATAACAGTACAAGACATTTAATATATTTAATGAAACAATTAGGTTTAAGTGTACACAATATCACAACCACAATTACTTAGCAGACGTATACGGCTTTACTATTTGATACCGCAATCCGTTATAACACTCAATTAAGGCTGTTATTGCTAGGAATTAACAAAATTAAACACAATTCAATTAACATCTACATTTTATGGAATTCTAATTATAGATTTAAAAATGAAAATAATTTAGTTTTTTAAATAACAAAATTAGAAAGACAAACAATCGCATTACTTGATATAATATCGTATTTCAAGAATACCATTTAATTCAATTGTATTAATAAAGATTGACTAATTTAAATGTAGAAACGTAAACTGTAACACAAGATCATCGAATTTTTTAAACAGGCTATAGCAATCTAGAAAAATGATTAATAAATGCTGGATGTTTATAAATAATCATTTGGGCGAATCTCAAACAATTAAATCAGCGATGTCCAAGACTCTTTCTCTTGCTTACTTAATTACTGCTTTCTCGTGATATAATCAAATTATTATTATAATTGTTGTTGTTGTTGTTGTTGTTGTTATTATTGTTATTATAATTATTATTATTATTTATGAACTTTGAATCTACGAGGTATGCTAATAAACATTGGTTTACAGTGTTGTATTTGTACTGTATTTACACTCTATAAAAAGGTTAAAAGATACGTAATTTTATTTATTTCATTTTTCTATATGCCAATCCATACGTTTTTAGAGAGTTTAAGTGAAAAAGTAAGGCAGTCTTGCTGAAGAAATAATTCTCAGTACTAAAGAAACGCTGTTTTTATAAAACCTATGTATTATATACGTAAACGTTGTTATAAACTTTTGTAAATAAAATAATTCAAATTTCTTTTATATTCAATAAAATGAATTTATTAAATTTATTACAATAAATGTATTAAATTTTCGTTTAATTTATATTTATATTTTTGGTCCTTTGTATGACTTTATATAATATGAAAATTCTTTTGAAAATGCTTTACGTAGTTTTCAAGCACAGTTTACAACTAAATTGCTGTACAAAAACGTTTATAGCTTGACTTACATTTTCAGAGAAATACATTTTATAATCACTAAAAATGATTTATGGGATTAATAATGAATGCATCTTGATCATTTACAGTGTTATAGTACCTAAGATTTTTATCGCATTTTAAAGAAATTGTAATTTTTATGCCTATTATTAATAATTTTAATCTGAAAGGATCTTTTTTCGACTTATCTATATATAATAAGATAAATTTTCGTCTTTTTAATAGCCTGTCCTTCCAAATTAATATAAATATTATTAAATGTAGGATAAACCTTAACTTTCGAGGAAATGTTAATTTTATTTTAATTACAGATCCACTTTTAACAGATTTTTAGTAACTTAATTTTATCCGAATTTCGTGATTTTCAGAACTAAAGTAGAAAGTAATGTCGATCACTCGTTAAGCTTTAGGTTATTTGATGAATTACAAAGTTCGAACGTAACAATAAATGATAATATAATTATTCGTCAAACTCAGATAATGCTCAAAGTGTATCATAATCATTAAATAAGACGAAATGATCATTCGAAGCGATATTCCAATAATTTTTAAAATAAAAGTACGATCAGTGAGAAAAAGAAAGAGAAAGAGAGAGACAGAGAGTATATAGGCTTCAGAGTTTGTTTTTGTTAAATCTTCAACTCTAAATTTAATACTAATCTGATGACTTAATTAAATGAAGTAAAAGATTTATAATGACTCTGGCAGTGTCCGTAATTACGAGATTATGTTCGCTGTACCATAAGATAATGTCGTCAGAGGAATAAAGTTTAACTACAGAAAAATAACTGTATAAGGGATAGTTTTTTTCATTACGACGAATCATAATTTAATATATATATATATATATATATAATACAGGTATGGATCATTATTGTATCATTATTATATGAAAATAAAGGCAACGGTGATTTATAGGCATTGAATGACCAAATTGTCGGACGGACATCGTCGGACCAACCAAGTTACGTAAACTGGATCCATGTAACGGTTTTTAACACAACAAGGCATTCGAAGCTTTTTCAAATAAATCCCCGAGTTTGAATTAACGGATGCAGCTTTGTTCGTTCTATGCTCTAGGTAATTAATTTGAACGGGGAAGCGCTACCTCGAGAGTCGATATTACACTTTGGCAATTATTGATTGACTCGGGCAGACGTTACGCTTTCCTCTTTACTTTATGTATAATCTAATAATTTTTACGAGGGCTCTTATCATTTCCGTGCAGCCGATCGCACTCTCGATTTCGTGACTACTTGTGCACGCGTTCGTGCTCGATGTCAAGGAATAACAGAGGAGATATATCGGTGTCGAGGCCGATTGACTTCCGATTGATGGGTCCCCGTGCGCACGAGCACCCGAAGAGAAAGTCGAGGATTTCGAGTCGGTCTGCCCTTTGCTAATAATGCCTACGGCTACCCGAACCGACGCCCGATTGTTCGTAATCCCCTCCAGGAATCCCCTCCAGGAATCCCCTCCAGGAATCCCCGCCAGGAATCCCCGCCAGGAATCCCCGCCAGGAATCTCCGCCAGGCCAGCCGATTAATTTGAATGATTTTTCACCGGCAATGTTCTATCCAATGATCGATAGAATTACGATCGATTGGAACGATCGATAAATAGACATTAACATGTCGCTACGTCGACTCCCAAGCGCTCATTTCTCCCACGAAATTCACATTAAAAGACGCTGGATCTTAAACGCTGTCCGTATTGACAATGTCGCTGGCTTGAGAATTAAATTGAATGTCGATAATAAAAGGAAAAAGAAAAAAGAAAAAAAGCAAAAAAGCAAAACAAAAAGAATTAACGGACATGTACGGCGTATCGACGAATCCATCCCGTGCCAATCTTACTCTTTTACTTAACGCCTCCGAGTGACGAAGCCTTTGACAAAAAATAAAAAACTGTTTTAAAAATAAAATAAGGCAGGGAGAAGGGGGTTGGGTAGGGAGGAGGCGGCGGCTTCGGCGGCAACGACTGTTGTTATAAAAAAGTTTCGTAGACGTATTTTCTGTGGATAACGAGGGGAACTCAATTTTCGCGCGTTGTGATTACGAGCTGATGGATTAATCGATTGATTTGGAATCCTTCGTTTTAACAGCTGCCGAACACCACCACGTCTCCCGCAATACAATCAATATTATAATAATAAGACGTTGAAAATCTTAATAATAAATTAAGTGCTCGTGTTCGTTGAGCGCTGAAAAAAAAAAGATAGAGAGAGTGAGTGAGTGAGAGAGAGAGAGAGAGAGAGAGAGAGAGAGAGAGAGTTGTGCGAGGGGGGGGGGGAGGGGGAGGGGGACATTTAAAGGGGAATTTGCCATTGAGATGAGTAAGCGGTTTGCGTCTCTTCTCCGTGGGTGTGCGGGGACGTTGGCGTATGCCTCGGGATCTAAAGGCTCGCGGGAGGTTTTGAAATGAGAAATAGACTGGGAGAGCGGGGAGACGAAGCTCGGACTTGAGCCGCGAGAGCTTCGCGATTTAAGAAAAGTGGAAGAAGTGTGGAGTGGATGGGCGAGCAATATTGAGGAGAAGCGAGTGAGACGTACGTCACACGAGGCTCGGTTATGCAACTCACGAGATTTCATTATGGTTTTTTACAGCCTCCCTTTAATTATCGTATAAGGAAATTTAATCTTTGGGCTCGTTTCATGCATTCCCAATTAATATTAGCTGGATTAACTCCGGGCGAGAAGGGTGGAGCGTCTCTCTCTCTCTCTCTCTCACACACACACACACACACACACACTATCTCTATCGCTACCGGTTTGCAGAGTAATTAGCGATAAGTCGAAGGGCAGCAGCGGGAGCAGCGGGCGCGTAAGTTTTCGCGAATAAACAGGGCCCGAGGGGTTATTGAATCGGCCGTCCTCTCCGTTCCATCGTGAAATCCCTTAAGTCGCGAGGGAGGAGCGCAGCTCCCGTCGAGTGCGTCGGGCGGCGGTCGAGGAGGTGGCGGCTAAAAAGCCGGGGCAGTAAAAATGTTTTTGTCTGCTGGCTTTGGCTGGCTTATCTCTCTCCCCCCCCCCACCCCGGTGAATTTGCGTGTTGAAAAATTCTGCAGACTCACGTTGCGGAGTACGCCGAGTGCGCGAGCCGAGTTTAGCGTAACCTCGCGCTGACGTCCCGTTCCCGCCATCGCCGCCATCGCCGCCATCGCCGCCATCGCAAGCCATCGCAAGCCGTCGCAGCCGTCGCAGCCATTGCCGGCCGCGGAGCTTCACTCGCGGAGGAAGACACGGGCCTCAGCGAGCCGTGATGCGGGGATAGCGGGGAGGGGTTGGGGGCGAGGGGGTAGGGGGAGATGCGGAGCGGCTGGGGGCAGGGAGCGAGGGGGGGGGGGATGGGTAGGGCGGCTCTACCAGTCGGACGAGGCGAGGCGCGGGTGCGCGCTCTTCCTGATCGTAATCTCCTCCAGGAGCCGCTGGCGTAACTCCGCGCACCTCGGGTCAACGGATTGCCGTGGGAAATGTCGAAAGCCACGATCCTACTCCTTCCCCGCGTCCCTTTTATACGCTCAAATCGAAAATTCAGACGTGGCTCCCCGGCTACTCCCTGGAATTCGAGCCGTCGCCCGCGACACTTAGAACTCTTTTGGAGCCGCTTCCCTCCCTCCGACCTTCCCTACGTCCCGCGTCAAACCCTCCCAGATCCTCACAGTCACGCGGTATAGGGGTGTGTGTGTGTGTGTGTGTGTGGAGGCTATCGCGATCAATGTCACCGCGCATCCTTACTCATTTATTGGCAAAAACTCGGCCGGCCCGGCTCCATTCGCCTATCATCATTTTCATCTCATCGCGTCGTATGATCGGGTCACTTACCCTACCTAAAATCCACGTAGAGGTAATAAAAAGTACGAGCGAGTTACCGAAGAGAGCGATCCCAAGAAACTGCGCGGAGGAGAATAGGAGGGGGAAGAGAGCTCAAAATCTCTCTTAATGGCGATATGAGGCCTCGCGCCGTCGCCGGTAATGAGCTTTTCTTATTATGTTTCACTCGCACGTCTTGAGGATAACCGCAAAATAAATTCAACCTTAAAGATTTTTAAATGCATCCGCCTCACTTTTCTTTATTATTTTGCAAGAGCCGGAATTTCCCGGAGCGCGGGGCCCTTATCTGGCCGCAAAAATTTACTACGGCATTTTCCAAATTATGTGAAAAGCGCCATTACCGTGACGCCACTACCGATGGCCGTTTACTATTTCTTAATTTTCATAACGAATGACTGACTAATCAGCCTCGAGGCTTAATTTCGCCATGCACCTTCTTCTCGCAGATGTGTAAAATGTCAAAATTCAAGTACAGTCGATGATTGTAAAGACCGAGCGCGACGTCCCTCCTTATAATGAAATTCCGCTCGAGCCAACGAATCCTAATTCGATGATCCGATTGCTTGATATTATTTATTATACAGATCCATCGTAGCATTGGTGGGGATTACGAATAGCCTCGGAGCTCTCGGTCTAAATATTTAGTCGATTACCGCGAGGAGGAGGAGGAGGAGGAGGAGGAGGAGGGGGAGGAGAAGGGTAGGGGGAGTTAAGAGGGTCACAGGGTGGGCTGTAATTAGGATTAGGGCTGTAATGTCTTGGATCGTCCGGGTCGGAGGGATAGAGGCGCCGGCAGCCGACCGAGGGATCGTGAAGAAAACGCGAATAGTCGAGGCATCGATTAAAAAATATCAAGGGAGTCGGTGAACTAGGCTGTGAACGGTGTTAAAGAGAGAGAGGGGGGGTGGAGGTGGGGGGGGGGATAGAGGTATTGCGTAATGGGTTCGTATCGTCGTATCGTCGGGACAAAAACAGAGCGGGAGATAAGAGCCGGAGGTGCAATGCCGGTTACCAAGTGGCTACGTGATAGGCCGAATCGGATCTCCTCGGGGACATATCCAGGACGATAAGCCCTGCCAAAGCGGGATAGGGAGCGGGTGGGCTGAGAGGGGCCGGTGTCCCGTGGCGCTCGAGATCCCGCCGCGCGAGATTGTGGGAAAAGAAACGACCGGGGAAGGACAAAGGACGGGAGCTTTCGCCCCGCGGGCAACTTCCGGGTCCCTTTGTGCGCAGGCTCGATATTTGCGAGATCGCGCCTCTCCTCCGAGGCCCCCGATACCAAAGTCCCATTGGGAATCTATGCACGGCTCATATATACATATATATATATATATATATATATATATATACACACTTATTTTTTTTGTTTTATCTTTTTTTTTTTTTTTTTTTTTCGTCGTCGCTCCCTCGAAGCATTCCACTCGCTCGGGAAGGAGCGTCGTCGTCCTCCTCCTCCTCCTCCTCCTCCTCCTCTAACACCCTTGGGCCCCATCGACTCCGCGGCCAACCGAATCGACGCGATAGCGCCTGGATCGCTGATGCCTGGCTGCCCTCCTCGCTAATGCGGATATGAATACCTCGAGTAAAATGAAAATTCAGCCCGACTGCCAGCTTCCTCCTTCCCTCTATTGCATTTTAAAAGTAATTAGCTCCCATGTGCCCCCTTTAAGCCTTTTCGCAATTATCTGCTGCCACCCCCCCCCCCCGCCCCGCCCCGCTCCTCCTCCTCTAACGCTTCTTACACAAACATAAATTCGATACTTGGCAATGAATGCTATTTCGTAAATCCTATTTGTTATTACGACGGCGGCCGACCTAACGGTTTTTTTTTGTTTTTTATCCGGATAAACAATTTCTTCCCCTTCTCCTCCACCACCTCCTCCTTCTCCACCTCCTCCTTCTCCTCCTCCTCCCCCTCATGCTGAACTTAGCGAAACTTTAACACGATTAATTATTTATGGGGGTTATGTCGCGGCGGCTTTAACGACGAGAGGTTATTAATTCTCTTTAGCCCACTTGCCTAATTGTATCCCGACAGTCAGAACGTCGTAAAACTTATTACAAAACGCTACGGGCCGAAACAATATTACACTTTCAAATTCAAGTATCACTTGTCGCCGCGGATACTCCTTGCGAGATCCTTATCCAGTCTATGAGTACATTATTCCAGGGGAGTGGGGGGGGGGCCCGGAGCTCTCTGCGAATTATCATAAAATCCCTGTTGGTTGTATAAGCAGACGACGGAGTCGCAGTAATTCACTGTTAAATTTTACCAAGACCGGAAAATAACGTCACATTACGACGCGCACGAATTCTATAATTCAAATGTAAGATCCAGATTTCCTTTTTACTCCTCCATCCCACTCCACCGACCCCCACCCCGACAAGCAGCTCACAAGCATCTAATAAGCGGGATTTTTTTTTTTTTTTTTTTTTTTTTTTTTTTTTTTTTATTCAACGCAAACTGCAAATCGGACTTTCTTTTCTTTTTCTTTCTTTTTTTTATTTTATTTCGTTTGACAAAGAATAATCCAAGTCTGACAAATATTATTGGCTTACGAGCCACGAGAGCCAATTCTCGCAGGCAACTTATCCCTTCTTACAATCTATTTCGTATTTGCAATATAAACAGAAGCACTTTAGACTGTCATTGGGTAAGTGATTTTTTGGTTTTGTTTTTTTTTTTTTTTTTGTTTTTTTTTGTTTATTATTAGAACAAAACTTATCTAGGATTACAAGGGACAAGTAAAGTTCTTAAATTACGAGGATTAGTTATACGTATAAATTATAGAGACTTTTCGACCGATGCGTAACGTGTAATTTTGAAACTGTTATTTATATAGTCGACAATCGAGGAGAGACGGGTGAGAACTTTAACTTTTTCACAATATTATCAGCTCGTCACAATGAACGCGAGCCCTGGCTCTCTTATTATTAATGTTTAAAGTATACAGCGACGTTGATTTCCAAAACGTTTGCTTTCGATAGATAATAAGGATAAAATAATATTTTATGCTGAAACTTCGGACTTTTTGTCAATATGCAAAATATTTTCGTTCTTTATTAGAAGTAATTCGATTTTCGACTTCTGAAATACGGCACTAAGTTTTCTGCAACCAAATAATAACCATTAATAATAATTAATAATTAATGACTTACTCGTTGGGTGATAATAGTCAATGTCAAATTTACTTACTTTTTCGTCTTATTTTTCCACAAAAATAACTTCTCCTTGTGATTTTGAAGAAAGTATTTCACGAAATTAAACAATCCACTTGTCAATAAGCACACGATTACTAATGCTGCGAAAATAACTGCCTGAAATGTAATAATTAAATACATGGTCCAGTACTGCGTATAATACATAACATTTATTCAATAATTTTATTATTTATCAACGAATCCACGGAGTTATTTATAGATAAAGAATGTCGCCCCATCTAGTTGGCAATTAGGGAACCCAGTGGGAAGTCAAGGCTAATGAGCGTAAGCGAAATTTGAGGGATGATTCAACGGGTCTCACCATTTTATCGTGGAGGTAGGTAATTAAAAGAGTATTTTGACATACTTACGGCGATGTTTTTGCGATAAAACGAATCGTGCCGCGATCTCTTGACCGTGTATACGCCTTCCTTTCCGGAACAGCCGTAAGAGTCCTGCGCGGTCACGAGGATTTTCGTTCCCTTCTTCAACTTCGCCTGGTCCCAGTAAAATGACTTGTCCTCCGCTCTGCCAATGAATATCAACGTCCTGTTGTAAGCGATCTCGTCCCTCGGGGATGTTACGTACGGTATCTCAGCGCTACGGTATTTAATTCATATTGTTTAATTGACCATTGTTATTGGCATCACCATGGGCCATTCGTACTAAGACGTTGAAAAATAATAATAATAAATAATAACTTTTAATAATACAGTCAGTGATTATGTGGATCACTCCATTCTTTTTTCTTTTCTTTTCTTTTCTTTTCTTTTCTTTTTTTTTTTTCATATAAGCACTTCGATCATCCATACGACGCTCCTCGCCTAAAGTTATCGAGAGTTTCCTTTTACGTCTTTGGCGTGTTTCAGAATATTTCCAACCAAAAATATTTAACCCCGAACGAACCCCTTTCCTAGATTTTCCCTTTCTTCTTAAATTGTCGTTCTGCTGTTCCGTCTGCTCGCATTCCAATAAAAAGTCTTCCATTCCTCTCGCACATACTCTTCACTAATTGGTATTTATAATCAGGGCATGATTCAGAGATCCGTTCGTATTGACAATCTATAGGAATTGTTTGAGAAGACAGAGAGGAAGGAGCATTGGGAAACGCCGCTTACGCAAGATCACGTTGCACCGGAAATGAAATAATAATAAGACTTTCTCCTAAAATCAATTACAGCGAGGAGAACGAGCATCGGCTACTAATGGATCGGGCGGATGAAGTCATCTAATTAATCAGCATTAAAAGGAAGTAATAGAGGAAAAAATAAGGACGTTTGTTCTTCTTATTTGCTCAATGGAGATTGAGAGGTGAGCTGGCTCGTGGGAAAAAAAAGATGAAGAAGAAGAAGAAGAAGTCGTCACGACTGCCGAACGTCGGCTTATCGTCGACGATTTACTTACAACAATCATACGTACCGAACTATAATTTACCCAACGACTATGAAAGGAAAAAAGGCCCCGCGTTCACTAATTACGGGACAATGCGCCTTACAACAAAGCGCTACGTCGCACGCGCTGACTCCGAACAAAGCCTTATACTGCCTTTCCGTAAATTGACATTATACCTCGCGCCCTTTTTACCCGGTCCCGAGAAATTTCATGAATTATCAGGTGAGTGAGTAAGCCTCCCTTACTTCCGAGCCGATTGAATTTGTTGCCAAACTAACGGATATCCCAATAACCTTCAAGAATTCAGGACAAATAGGGATCGAAGATTTTCTTCGGATCCGCTTCGGTTATTGTATTTTACATTAATAAAATCTTGCATGAGCCAATAGACATTAATACGTACGACTAGTTATTTACAATTAAACCTTCGATATATTGTCATTATCTCCGCGTAATCTGACGGACGATAAAAATCATATTATAATGTGCATAAGACGACACAATTGTATCAAGTTGTTGTTCTATTCCGATTGTAAAGGATTAATTTGTTCTTCTACTTGTCCTTGTTTTTATTTACGCAGCTAAGCTTTATTCAATGCATAAATAATAGTTGCCGAGTCGAGTATAAAAAGCTGATGTTCGATTACTACGAGCTTCTTATTTTCATAAGAAAATTATTTCGCGATCTCAATAAGACCGTAAATAATAATATTTCGTAACTTATCACCCTCTAAAATCTTTGTTCAATCATTACCGTTAAGTAAATTTACGTAGAAATTGAATAACGAAAGAGAGACAAGATGATAGAAAGAAGACAAAAACAAACAAATGAATATAAAAACAACTTATTTTGCCGATAAAGCCACTTAATAGCATTTCTAAAAGCTCTTCGACACTCTAAAAAAAAACAAAAAAAAAAAAAAAACGGAAAAATGCTAAATAACTGGACGGCGGCCGATGATAATATTTAGTAATTATTCATTATTATTCATAGATCTCGGGCCCGAAGCCGAGTTCGAGATTACCTGATTTTGAAGGATTTAACATCTAACTGCTCCTGTTGCTGCTGTTGCTGCTGCTGTTGCTGCTGTTGCTGCTGCTGTTGCTGCTGTTGATCAGTCGTCGAGTCCTTCAACTTGATTTTCCAGTTGATCAAGGTCCCGCCATTATACGGATTTATGACGTTGACATCTGGGACCGGAAGCGCGTCCATGGCCCCGTCGCAGTTGCACCGCCCGCCCACGCATTCCGGCACCTTGAACACGATCTGCACGATCGTCCTGTTGGATCAGCTGTTTTCAAAAGAGAAACGCTTTCGCTCCTTTCGCCAGAAATGATTTTTTTTTTCTTTCTTTTCTTTTTTTTCTCCGTTATTTAAAGCTTCGTTTGTCGTCTTGCACCCTCCCCCCGCCTACCACGACTTCAACCGACATATCTTTATTGTTCTTACGTTAAGCATCTCTCCGGCTCCCCGGTTTTTCGCGCCATCGGCTCGCAAGGCCAAAACATTATTTATCTAAGATTCTTTTACGCCACTTAATAAGCTCGATTATCTCCGGCTGCTAATAACACATTTGTACCTCTTAATGATGAACTATGAGGGCAGATTGAGATAACCAATAAATAAAAATAAATAAAACAAACAAAACAAAAAAAAATGAAAATAAAAAGCCTGACGTGTTCATAAATTACGAACATGTAATAAAAATAGATAAAATCTGATAAGACTATAAATTCTATATTGACTTGCGAGCGCCTTACACGATCCCTAATAAAATACGAATTAAGATTTATCCTTAATTTCAAAACGTGCCCACGGGACCTTATTTACATTCAATAACTCAAAGTCAAATTTTCCGCGGCAACAACAACTTTATCCTTACTTTTTTACTTTTTAAAACTTACGAGAGTCTTAAGAGAATGTATCTCAATCCCTTCCACGATACGAAGATCATTTAAGTTATTAGTTAAGCGTTTGAGGTCGCCTCCTTATGCGTTAATTTAAATAAGAAAAAAAAATTTCTTATTATGCTTACCTGTATTAAATCGTTATCATTTTGTTTAGCGTTACGTGCCGAATAATAAATACAGAAGATACGATCTTAATTTTCGCATTACCTTCAATTCTCTACTGTATATTCTCTACTCTATATGAAATGAAAAGAGACGTATTTTTGTGGAAATTAAGTGAAAATATAACGAACAAAGGCTCGTGTGTTTATTCCTCGTTGATTTTATTCTGATATTAAGCAATGCCCTTTATTTTAAAGGTAATAATGGGCTCCGAGCCATTAAATAATACTGCTATTCGTTAATTTAGAACAATAATTGGATCCCTGAATTCTTGAAACAAGAAAACTAAGTGAACAGTCTCAACCGGCAAACAAAATCTCAGGTTCAATAATAATATTTATATTAATATAAAAGATTTGTTGAACATCGAGGGAAAAAATGTAACGGGATCTTAATGAGATGGAATTATTAATAAACTATATTTACCTAACTTTTTATTAAGTATAGTAAGCCATGATTTTCTTGACATGACAATGTAATTATTTTGCCGAGAATGAGATGTAAGAGCTTATGTAAGTAGGTTAATTAAGTAGGTTTACAGCTGTAAGAAAATATAAATCACATTTTATTTGATGAAAAAAAAAAATATATATATATATTCTCAAATACTAATATACTGTATTGTCATTGCGTTCTTTTAATATCGATATAGAAACTAATGATTGTTACTATGAATTTGTAAAAGAACGTTCGAGTAATGCAGATTTGACACGTGATATAAAAATAATAAGACCGGATAAACAAAAAAAAAAAAAAAAAAAAAAAAAAAAAAAAAAAAAAAAAAAAAAAAAAAAAACAGTCTGCTTTAACTATAAAGGCGTGATTTATACCGTAAAAGTTCGTCTCGGAGCAATGAAAATTCAAGGGATAATTTTTTACGATACGGATCAGTAGGGTCGGTCTAATGAAGAATATAGCTAATGAATTTTAATATTTTGGTGAATTTAAAGGAAGCCAAGTTACGAGATTAAGGAAACGTTACAATTAACCCAGATGGAAGGTAATGGGCCGAAGGTAATGATAATAAATAATCGTTATTAAGAAATAATGATGAAGGTGAGCGTGCGAGATTGTAAAGGGGCAAAGGTCCCTCGAGAAATACCGAACCGATAGGGGTGAGGTGGTGGTTGTAGTGAGGAAGTCGTCGTCGGCGTCGTTGTCGGCGGCGATCCTTGGACTCGCGAAAACCTGAATCGCGTAAGCGGAGGCGGGTTCAATGGGTTCAGGATCCCCTATCCTCTCCTTGGTGGGCAGAAGTACGTGGGTCCGGTTAAGGTCCTCCTCGGCGTAATGAACCGATCCCCCGGGAATGGAACTCGTGACCTTGCTGACCTCCTCGGGCTCCTGATGGATGTTAGCCGTCGGGCCCGTCAGGTTCAGCTGAAGCCTCGTTACGAGCACACTGGAAGCGTCGAGAGAGAGAGAGAGAGACCGTGATCAGAGTCCGCATCCGAGCGACGGAATAAAAAGAGCCGAGCTCTTGAAAAGTAAAAGCAATGGGCCTTGTCCAATGGGGCAGCCGCTCGAGTAATTCTTTTAGCCGGGCTTTTATCCGCGCTGCCCCTGATGCCCCTGATGCCCCTGCTGCCACCGCCGCTACTCCCATAAAATCCTCGATACGAATGATAATAATGACAGAGGGATAAAAATGACAAGGTCTTTAATTCGTTGAGTGGCGCCTCGTACGGCAAAAATAAAACCCATAAAGCCTTCGAAATTACACGGGCGTAATTACGTTTTTTTTTTCTTCTTCTTCTTCAGAGTTCCTGTTGGTGCGGTGTGGCGGGGGGGGGGGGGCTAGAGGGTCCCGCATCTCTCTAAGGAAGGCCAAATGATTAAGAACTGTTTGATATGTCAATTAGCTTTAGATCCATGTAATACGGACTCGCTCGCGTACCCGTGACTCTTCCTCCCTTTATATAAATTAATGACCATAAAAAATATTAAATTGTGCACGGGAGAACCCGTAATTTGAGAGAACCGCCGGATAATCCCCGATGAGAACAAATAGATCAATTTGCATTTCGCTGCTTCGGAATTATGCTCTCGCATTATAAATCTCGGCGGGCTCCTTCCTCCTTAAGCATCAAATTGGCCTCATCGATCGCCCGATCGGTGGCTCCGCAGGACGAGGAGGAGGAGGGGCGACAGGGGCAGCGGCAGGGGGCCGGCGGAACGTTTACGCATCCGACACCTGCATCATACATATACATATATATATATATATATATATATATACGTATATAATGGACATCCGCGTGCCGGCATCTGCCGCATTCGCGAGCATCGGCTTTAAAAGCAGGGACTCCTGCCGTGTGCCGGTGGTGGCACTGCCGCCATCTTACGGCCGAGTACTTATCGACGTCGAATTTCGAGGTGCTCTAAAAGAGCGCATCAGTACTTGCGTCGCGTGCTCTCGTCTCCTTCCCACCCTCACCCCCACCGCCACTCCCTCCATTAAACTTAATAATTGTTTACTATCGGTTACATTCGATTGATTTGTTGGAGAACAAGCAAAGAAAGGCCCTTCGAGACCCTTGACTCGCAGTTCAATCATCCGCAAGACACATTGTCGTTCATTCATCGGAGTCTCGGACTCTTATTACGATTAACGCTATTGTTATTCACTATTACTTCGTACGCTGTTAATTGACATTACGACGCCCTCCTATCGAACTTTATAGATCCATAAAGTCGAGAGCTTGGAATAAAAATTCCAAGCAAGGGCTTATTATTTTAATTAATGCCCGGGCATTATTGAGGACTCGGAGGAGATTTAATGAAGCTGGGAGGGGGGGAGCCTCCGCAGGCGCAATTATCCTTGTTCCGATCGTTCAAAGAAAATTCTTACCGATAACAAGATCCTCCGAGGATTATGAAAATTATTCTTAATTTAACGATATACGTCCCTATGAAAACACTCTGTGTACGTACACGAATAACCAGATAGATCATTTAATCGACTATCGATCGATAATCATCTTCTTCTTCGGCATTGGCTTTCTTTAAAATTAAACGAATGACGTATGCTTCTCGTAAATACGAGAAACTGTACTCGAATATGAAAATCCGTGGTGCGAGCAACTGACTTAAATTCGCTCTATAACAATTACTGTCCCAATAAATGTATTTATTTATAATACATTGCGAGCGCTTTAATTTTACTTTAAAAGTAAAGTGGGGGAGAAAGTTTCGTTAGATAGAAACTTTAAGTTTCCATTTTATATAAACGATTATTGGGATTATTGGAATCGAAGGCTTGTAATTCTCCCGACGTTTTAACTTAATTTGCAAAATTGCGGATAATTATAAACAAAACAAGAATTGTCTATTCTATGCAAGTAAATATCAAGTGATACGTTATGTTTCCGTATAATGTCCATTTATGAAAGACCGCGCGAAACACTCAAAGTATTTCGGTATTTAAAGTCATTAATCCGTATTGACCTTTGAGCGTTGATTTTACCTTAATCCTGTCCTGTAGGGTCAGGTCCGCAAAAATTTCGTCCTCCCGTAAGTGTGCGCCGACGATACTGTATTTAAAAAATGCTTGTATTGAAAAAAGCACGGCAACAAAGCGACGCCGATTTACAAAAGAGTGTTTATGCGAATGTGATTTTTGTCGGCTGCCCCCACTAACCCACCGTATCTCCTTTTGAATAGGCTTTCGAAAGGAAATTCTACATCTATGCATAATTCCATCGCGTGCGCTAATATAAAGATACGCGAACGCGCGACAACTAGGGTTTCGTTAGACGTGGACGGCGGTGACGAGGTAAGCGCCGACGTTCGTGTATTGTCGTAAAGGGGCTCGGCTAGAGGTCCGCTCGTCCATTGTCGTCCATTGCTCCAGCTTCTCCGTAAAGGCAAGTAATAGGAAAAGGGGTCGGGGGTGGGGGGGGTGTAAAGGGTGGGGAGTCGCGTCAAGGAAATCGAGGCTGCGAATCGAATGTCAGGATGGTCGGATCGAGGGATAACATTATCAGAGGGCAGAGTGCGAAATTCGCGGAAGATTATAAGAGAGTTATTGTATCTGTTTATCCGGTCGTACGGCGGGGGCAGGGACAGAGTGAGAGGGGCATGGGGGGAAGGGGGACACGTCAGAGCGGTGATAGATGCTTTCAAAGGCTCGCAATGTCTAGTCTAATTGACTTTGATTGCAGTGGGAGATACGTTGGCTAGAATTTGCGGCTCTTGGCCACTCGGCAGGTGCATTTAGCCCATAGGGTGGGAGAATCTCGAGCCTGATTACGTTTCCAGGGGATGTGCAGGGTCATTAAGGGGGCGGGGATCATCTGGCCTTTCCTTCGCTCGTACTTACTTATCAATAATGATATAGGATATAAAAGTTAAGATTTTATAAATAATCCGTCCCATTATAGAGAGAGAGAGAGAGAGAGAGAGAGAGAGAGAGAGAGGGGAGAGTCGGCCAGGAGAAATTCTTTTTGCTCCACCCCTCCTCCTCCTCCCCCGACCCGCGTCACTCGCTCCCACCCTCCTCTCTCTCTCTCTCTCTCTCTCTCTCTCTCTCTCTCTCTCTTCCTGCGATCGGTATTCAAATTAACATAATGTTCTCCTCTATCCGGCTATTATTTAACAACTTTAATAACCTTCTAAAGGAATCAACCGTTTCCAATACATTTGTTGGTAGCAATGCTGGATATTTATTGTTTTGTATAATTATAATATTAAAAATACTACGTGAGAGTGAGAGAGCGTCGTAAAAATTGCCATTGTACACGTAGTCGCGAGTGAGCTTTTAATTAATAACTCGGGACGTCTATAAATATTTATATATTTAGAGTGGCTAAAAATTTTAATGAGAAGAGTATCAGATTTGTTTAATAATAACAATAACGATAACAACAACAACAACAACAACAACAACAACAATAATAATAATAATAATTATATGTCGCTCGGGGTTCGGTCGGGGTTCGCTATTATTACGAGGATCGACCTTGGAGCGAATGAATTTCGCTAAAAGTAAAAATAGTCGGGATGCCTGCTTTGGATAAACAAAGTTAATTGCACGCTATTGAAAATGAGAAAGTCTATAATAGTCTTTGGCTGCGTACATCAATAATTTTACATAAGAATCGCAAGATAAGCCGAGAGCAGAAAGTCTTTAATTTTAAGACTCCTTAAATAGATTAGGTATAACAATACGAGCATAAAAGCGCTCGTCCTTTTTTTTTCTTTTGTTTTTCCTTTCTTTTTTTTTTTTTTTTTTTTTTTTTTTTTTTTTTTTTTTTTTTTTTTTTTTTTTTGAGACGTTTTTTTATAATGAAAATCTGTTCGGCTCGGCTCGGCTCGGCTCGGCTCGGCTCGGCTCATTCCTTGGAAACGCGAAACGCCCTCGAGTGGTCGCGTATTTGACACGAGCGCCCCGTCAACGTCAATTTCGGTCATGTTTTTATTTAATATCGACCGCTGCGTCGAAACAGATCCAGCCGCTGATTTTTCGTTTTGTTGTTTTTTTTTTTTTTTTTTTTTTTTTTTTTTTTATTACAAATCAGTATGCCGACTAATAGCCGATAATGCTTAATGTCCGCGTATTGATGGGGATGGATGACTGGATGACGCCGATCGTCTAGTGCCTTCACGACTTAGCTTACGGCCGTAAAAGCGTCGTTTACGCGTAAAAATGCCATAAGTTTATGGAATTACGGGGCACTTTGCCGGTGTATCGGTAGCGGAAAAATGCAATAGGATATGATACCGAGGCTCTATCATCGATCGATCATCGCTCGGAGCTCCGTTGCATAATCCAGTCGATTGATCGACGCTACGATCCCAACGAGGCGCGTGTCCTTTGGGTTTACGTGAAAAGAGCCGAGAAAGTAAATCGCTCCACGACTTCCAGCTCGGACTGTACCGTCGACAATTAAGTAACGGCGATAACTTTCGATTAGCCAGATTAAGTCTCATTAAGATATCGATCGGGGATTTTTTCTTTTTCTTTTTTTTTTTTTTTTTTTTTTTTCCTTTTCTTTTTTTCTCGTGTCTAAAGTAATACGCATCGCCGGCGATCTGAATTTATAATTCGATAAGTCGATTTTAATTATCGCGGGATTTCTTTTTTATCGAGAACGATATTTGTTATAAATACGGGATTTATTTTTCATTTATATATATATATATATATATGTGTGTGTGTGTAGATATATATATTTTTTTCTTTTCAAGTCAACGTCGTCGTCGTCGTCGTCGTCGTCGTTATTATTTATGTTGTCGTGATTGTTGTTGTTGTTGTTATTCGGCCGGGAGGATAATCCGACGGGTCGATACGAGTTCGGCACGGAATGGAGGGAAAACGCGACGATTTCATATTATCGTTAAGAAATTTTAACAAAAGCTTTTCTCGAATCAACTGGACATTATAATTATAATATACGCTCTTCGGCTTATAATGGCTACGATGAAAAAGTATTGTTGTATTAATTAAAAAGTTATATAACTGCTTGAAAAGGAGGCTTAGTTTATTAATATTTTAATCAAAGCTTAATACATAATTAATAACTATAATGGGAGCCGAGATCATTTATCATTATTACTATAATTTTATTACAAAATCTATTAAAAACTTCTCGAATATAAATTTTGTAATTTCACGTAAGGATTTTTTTTTTTCTTTCGATTTTTCTTAAAAGCACCGAGTTAATGTTGTATTATTATAATTCAACTATAAAATATAATTAAAATACAAGGCATGAAGTATTTTATCCGCATAAACTTTGTCGTCGTTTTTATTAAATTTCAAGGTAATTTATTAATTAAATTATTATAATCGAATTTTATCAATTTGCGGCTATTTATCAAGTTTACACATAATGTAATTGCGAGATAAGCATGAATTATATATATATATATATATGAATTACTTGTATACGTTACAAGTCAGCCATTGATTATTTCAAAATATTTTATATAAATTATTCTAAAAAGCTTTAAATAATTATTTTTTCTTTTTTTATTCTTTCTTTTTTTCTTTTTCTTTTTTTTTTCCAAACGACGACAAGATTTAGGTCATCGAAACCGTAATTTTTTCTGGGGTATCGCTAAACTTTAATAAGACAACATCTTTAATCATCCGACAAAGTCGACAGTCGACGGTTCGCTTAATGTTTTAGTTAACTTTCAATTATTAATAGAATTATTATTATTATTCGCATTGCATATTTCATTGAATTAAAGGCCTTTATTTTATAATCAGAGAGATTTATCGTTTATTCCCTGGAAAGTACGCGCTTGATAATAAAGAATGAAAGAAAGAAAGAAAGAAAGAAAGAAAGAGAAAAAAACAACAACAGGTAAAATAATAAAGGTATCTGTAATCTCATAATAAAATGCTCCTTTATTCGAGGCCAATGCATATTGAATTACCAGATTTCAAAGCTTTTATTCACTGAATATTTTATTAAGATAGCTAATGTGCGCGGTAATCATCGTAAAATTTAATATTTATAATGTTACGTTAAGCGCCTATTAAAATGTTGTTTAAAAAGAAGAAAAGAAATTGTAAATTATAAATCGTTTCACAAATTCATCGGGTTTAAAACGGTTCTGATGTGCGTATTTCATCCAATCTTAGTATAATAATATAAAAATCAAAAGGCAAAGATACACTCTCGATCTATAATTAATGCCATACATTGTCTGTCTGTCTGCCTGTGTATGTCTCTCTCTCTATCTCTATCTCTCTCTCTCTCTCTCTCTCTATATATATATATATATATATATATATATACAATTAGTATACTCATTACCTTGAAAAGATGAATAATAATAATAATAATAATAATAATAATAATAAACTAGCACCTTTAGGATATAATCATTAATCGATTGATTTTGTAATTAATCGTATAATAATTATAATGTTCGTTATTGAAATGGAAAGGGTTCGTTCGAAAAGCGTCGGGAATGGGAATTATCACGCGTAGGAGGCTGCCGAATAAAACTCAGCGAGGATAATGAATTTCCTCAAACTGTCCAGTTTTGAAATAAGTATTACAGCGCGTGTACTTAATGCTTAAATTATAACGTGGGGAATTAGGGAGTCGAGCTCGATCTCGAGGTCTTTCGCCGGTGAATTTTGATAATCCCTGCCCGGGAAGGATCTGCATGATAATACGAACCTGTATAGGAAGAAGACGTCCTCGTAGGGGGGCGGTAGCCAGGAGATGTTGAACTTGATCGTTGCGCCGAGAGCGGAGAGCTCATCTTCGAAGGCAAGGACGTCGACGCTCAGGTTTCTTACGAGGTAGGCCTCGTTCTCCAGGACAAGCGCACTCGAAATAACGGCGATGCACGTCACTACGGCCGGGATCGACATTTCATTTCACGGCTCAGTCCGATGATTTATCAAGGGGTAAGAAGAGGAAGAAGAAGAAGGAAGAAGAAGAAGAAGAAGAAGAAGAAGAAGAAGAAGAAGAAGAAGTACTTTGGCAATCCATGTATTATCCACGTGCGCTCTCGCACCTAGAGGATGGCTTTGCATTTAGCATAATAACACCTCGCCGAGGGTTTTATTTCGAGTCGAGTACTTTATCGCGTCGCTCCCCCACCCCCCACCCCCCACCCCGCCGCTTCTCTCACTGTCAATAAACTCGATGATATTTCTTTGATCCATCATCACGGC
Organism: Ceratosolen fusciceps; assembly: GCA_018883505.1. Taxonomy (NCBI): domain Eukaryota; kingdom Metazoa; phylum Arthropoda; class Insecta; order Hymenoptera; family Agaonidae; genus Ceratosolen; species Ceratosolen fusciceps. Next base: position 5,341,839 of record RCIC01000003.1, on the reverse strand, counting down.
CGATGGCCGTTTTCAAGGCGTACATTTATCGATTTGCATCTTATCAATTTCAGCAGGACTGCTTTATCGCTGCTTCACCACGTCTACGCGCGCGCACCCACACGCGCAGCTAACTGTACGTGCACACAATTATCGTTTATCACCAATATGAATTGATAAGGTGAGGTAATGCTTTTATTGCAGAAGCAACGATGGAGAAGGTAGCTCGGGTCGATCATAAAAATTGTCCACACATTCTTATTTATGAGTTTATCGGCGTCATTTATTTTCTACTTTTCAGCCTTTTTTTCTTCTTCTTCTTTTTTTTTTTTTTTTTTTTCAAGCCTTTTTCTACAAATACAATCATTGCGTTTTCGTCACGGAATGAAAAAATTCCAATCCCCGTCTCTACGTGTCGTCATCTCGTAAAATGCGAGATAAATTCGACTCGTATTTAATTACGTTTAAGCTTTCCGAGAAAGTATTGGTGAACTTCCTTTGCTATGATTAATAAGCCGATGCCGCTTACGTAACCTTAAGCGATTACACGGCTCGAGTGGAGCATTTACTTTGAAATACATTTGAAGTACAGTCGCGCCTACGCTCACAATTAAGCCGCAATACAGCCTTTTATAAAATAAAATAAAATAAAATAAATTATGCGTTTTTTAATTTGATAATTGTATATATATATATATATATATACGTTCAATAATTAATACGTAATCTTATCTATTGTTTATCGGTAAATTAATTGCCTACGACGTCTGGTTATTAAATTTTATTGAACGATTATGAGCGAATTACATATTCGACCAAGGCCCAATTAAAAATTCAGCTACGAGTTATAGAAAATAAAGACTTTTATCGATTCGATCGCTGCGAAATGTAATTGCATTAACCCATTTCGCTCGCTGAATAATACTCGTTATAATGCTCGTTCGGTTAAAGAAGAGAGACAAAAGGGAGAAAAAAACAAAAAAAACGGACAGAATGCAACGATGAGTCTGAAAGATTTTGATAGGATATTATTGTAACGGTATTGGAGAATACGAATTTTCCAAGTCCGAGATTCTTTTTAACTGTAAATCGTTTCTCGAATTCGCAACGATTTGCATATGAATATGAGGGCCGGGGAACACGTAGATGGCATCGGTAGTTGATGGTAGTTCGGTAATGCAGCAGCGCTACAATGTAATAGTTAATTGAGAGAAAGAAGATTGATCTCCTTATGGGATTATAGGAAGCAGTGTAATGGGAAGTATCGTGATCCGATCGAGATATCGTCTGCCAACGAGTTTCGACTGATTGCGAACGACACGTGATACATCCCCCCCCCCCAAGGGTTGAAAACGGTCGATGGGGTCAGGGGGTGGGGGTGGGGGTGGGGAGCACCCACAGCTAACGAAAATACGTGGCTGAAAGGACGCAAAAGTGAAAAGCCAGCTTGCGGTACCAGCACTACGGGCTTCGTCGAGAAAAATCGACTACTCTCCCTCCCTCCGCCCTACCCCTCGACACGTAGTGTCCGTGTAATGAAGGGCTTCGCCTGCCGCGGGGACTGGGCGATACGTAGGAGGCTCGGAAATAACGAGAAAATGATAAGTCATGCATTAAGCCGGGAATAAATGGCGAATGAATCTAAGCACGCGCCAATGATATCGAGGAGGTTGAAGGGTCGAAGGAACGTAGGATCGAAGGATCGAAGGATCGACGGGAGCCGCGTGCGTCGCGCTCTCTCTCTCACTCTCTCTCTCTCTCTCTCTCTCTCTCTCTCTCTCTAAAGGACCGATCCGCCGGCACTGACGTCACCCTAATGACAAATGAATCCCTCGTAGGCTGCGGGCAATTTGTAAGCGCAACGTGAAACGAATAAGAATAAGAACAAAAGTACAGGATTCAACGATACTACTAATTGGAAATATTTATTTCGAAAAACCATTACATAGACATTATTTCTCTTGATTATTTATAAATATTAATGTGAGATATTTAACATCCAATTGTTTTGTATAATTCGTTTCATCACAACAACTAGCATTGTCTCGACTACGACAGTTCGACAAAGTACAAACCTTAGAAATTATTTACACAATCAATGAAATTTACGAAATTTACATTGCCATTATATTGTAATTATCATGCGCCGTAGTTCAATTCAATGTACATTTACACAGGTATTATTATGCAATCAACAATACAATACATTATATTGAGTAACTCTCATTTTCTTGTTTGTTGTTTGTTGTTTGTTGTTTGTTGTTTGTTGTTTGTTGTTAGTTTGTTGTTGTTGTTGCTGCCGCTGCCGCTGCTGCTGCGCATCATTTATATATATATATATATATATATGTATATATTAATAACAAACTTATGCTCTATTAATTAATTAATAAATTTCACTTGAATTATTTTGCTAAAATAACATGAACGGGTGGATGGCGAATAATCACATAGATATTTAAGCACGTTTAACAGCAACAAAGGCTCGAAAGTTATAACCACCCATTATTTATTTGCACTTGTCCGTAAATTATGTTTTTCATTAGAATAATGGAAAGCATAAAATGAGCCTCGAAACATAATAAGAAAATATTACTGTTTCTATTGGTTATTATTATTATTATTATTATTATTGTTATTATTATTATTGTTATTATGTTGCGGCGGTTCGTATATAATGATAACATTATGCTTTGAGATGTGAGTAATTGGGTGAGAGAGGGGTAATGTCGTAAAGGTACAATGAGCGACGCAGGCATTTGTCAGTGAGTGTCGCCTAGAATTTTCAAATGTTGTAGCGGCGTCGATGACAAACCGGCTAAGAGATGCCGTAATCGTGCGTTCGGTCGAATAACAACAACAAACTTCAGCCGTTCGAGCAAATACCGAATCGTTACTTTCCGATTACAATACTAGTCCTACCTGAAAGTGAATAAACCCAATGACCGATAACGTTAAGGGCTGAAGAATTAATATTTTGCCGAAATAACGTTTCGCTCCTCCGAATATTGCAATATCCAGGGATACACGTATAGCACGATTTTTATACATACTCGAGCGAAAATACTTTCTTTCTTTCTTTCTAAGCATTGATATATTACGTCGCGGTCCACTCTAAAATCACAAAAATACACTCCTAATTGAGAGCTCATATACTTTGAACGGTAAATTTTTTTTATATACGACTTTATAAAGAATAGTAAATAATAAACGTCGACGCTCATTACGGAGATTTAAATTATATTTTATGTATACAAATATTTATATCACAATAGTGAAAATCCTCAAAGTCTTTAAACAAATATAAACGAATAAATATAAATTTTAATAAAAGTAATTTAAACTTTTAATTCTAAAATCTCTACCTAAGTTGACAAATATACCATTAAAATTATAATAAATACTTCTTTTACAAAGATCAATATATATATATATATATATATATATATATATATATATATATGAAGCATTTCAATATAAATACTTTACATAATCAGCGCGACAGCTTTTAAAAATTCAATTATAATTATTACAAAAAAATATTACAAATGCCTAAAACTCTAACTAACATCATCACAAGTACTTAAAGACGCTGTATGCCTATTAAAATTATAATTGACTAATGCTTTATAAAGATACTAAATTTAAATAAAATTTTCTCATTCAAAACAATTACTTTGATAATTTGATTTTGCAATTTCTAATAAATCAATGTGTATAACTAAGCGTAAATTATTTATAAAAGAAATCAAAATTTTATTATTTTCCGCCCTCACTGTCTATTGTTAATTTAATTAGATTTTTACAAGTACTAAAATAGTAAAGAGATACTTATATTAAAACTAAATAATTAATTAACTTTTGATTGTGAATTATATTTCGTAGTTATTTTTTCATATAACGATTGCGTTTGTAACTATATATAGACATATATTAATATAGATATATATTACATAAATTACTTCTTAATAAAAATAATTCTTTATTTTGTTAATTGGATTCCTATTAAGTTTAAATTATTGATTGTTTACTTTATTGTTTATTTTATTGGTACAGCGCGTCACGTAGTCGACAAAAAATTTAAAAATCAGTTAATAAGTGTTCGTAGTTCATTTAGTTAATATAATACTTTAACCTCTTATCGAACACTTTATGAAAATAATACTTTATTAACTAAAATCATCGCTTTTTAACATTCTGACCTTAAATCACAAGCAAATCAAAATAAATTAAGTAAACGTATATTCAATTGTATTATTTATAAGGAAGTAGTAGTAATTAACTTTATTCGTAATCGTATTGAAATAGTTGTAAGACTTGATACGTAAAATATATACAGATAATTATCTTCGTTAACATATTATCTCTCACATATTAACAATTATTTCATGTATCACTGCGTTATTATTATTATTATTGTAATTATTATTATTATAATTATAATTATTATTATTATTGTATTGTTGGCGTGATGCGATTGTAGTTATTAGCTATCGATCCGTGCCTCGATTACTCGTTAATTATCACGATTTACTTGATTGATAAGGACTGCAAAATATTCTTTTAAGCGTCTGTCGCTAATAACAGTCGGGGCAAATGAGCCATTCCCTAAATAGCTTTACTTATCCGTAACATCCTTTGCCGTGTCCTTGAGAACCTGTGACAAGCATAGTGGGCAAAGCGTTTCTGGCTTGTCCGATTGGCTTAGAACCGAACCAAGAAGTTGCGCGGTCGACGGTAGTGGCGACTGAAGCGTGAGAAGTTCGGCTTCGAGTCTGGGTATCGCTTCGGACTGGTACGAAGACATGAGGAATTGATGGCCGCAGGTGAATACCATCGAGTCTTGGCCAGACTCGAACAGCTCCGACACCACTTCCGGATCCTATTCGGGCGTTTTTTTTTTTTTTTTTTTTTTAATAATAATAAACGGTCAGTAAACGACCGCGATATCTAACAATATATATGTATATATATATATATATATGGAGACGTGCAAATGCAAATCAACGAAATCAATATGTGTAATGCATGCAGTTGTCCGTGTATCGCTTTCGGTTATAATACCTTAGCAAACCATTGATAATTGATTACCTTAATGTGGATAAAGGGTCGTGGATCGTAATACTTTGCGGCCAATGTACTTATTATGCCATCGATCATTTGCTCCGGTGTTTTATTTTCGCTAGAGCCGGGATAGCCGGTGAGCGGTGGCCCGTAATTATTCGCCATTGACATTGAGAGTAATTCTATGTACTCGACAGTCGGTTTACCTGCGAGGGACAATCAAATTTCTCGGATATATATATATATATATATTTACGTATAGAGCCGATTATCGAACAACCCACGTACCTTCGTCGATGTGCTCCAGGATCAAGGAGCAGACTTTGAGACAAAACTCGGTGGAGAATATCTTCTCGGCGTGCTTGAACCTAATGTTTTTAACACTTTTCTCGGATTTACATGTGTTCCGAGAGTCACTGAAAGGCCACGACGACGAAATTATATTTTACAAAAAGTACATTTAGCATTGGTTGCATTAGAAATAGTAAGCAATAGTAGTGAGCAATAGTAGTAAGCAATAGTAGTAAGCAATAGTAGGCAATAGTGGTGATTACCCGAAAAACAAAAGGCCCAGGGAATAGAATATCTTCTTCATGTACTTGTTAAAGACCTTTTCCAATTCGTCGATCGGGAATTTGTTCTCTAGCCAAAAGTTAATGCAAATGGCGGACATCTCGTAAACGGGAAGGTAGGCGTCGTCCTCGATGTTGTATAAATAAAAATCGACAATGTTTACGGCATGGCGCATCATAAGGGACTCTTGGTCGCTCAATAAGTTGCCTTTGGCACAATTCCCGTTAACTTTGGCCGCCGATTTATTTAAAGCTGCTAAGCTATCGTCGTAGGTCGTGTACAGGGAATTGTCGTTGTCCGTGTCCTCTTGCGAAATGCTATTGTCTATGCTCGACAGGGGACTCTCCCCTTCCCTCGCCTCCTCCCCCAACGCATTGTTATTGTCGTTGTTGTTATTGTTATTGTTGTTGTTGTTGTTGTTGTTGTTGTTGTTGTTATTATTGTTGTTATTATTTCTAAGCGTTTCCTCGGAGGCGTTCGGGGTATCGTATTTGCAGTCGTCGAAGAGTTCCTCGGAGCCGCCTTGGCAGTCGAAGGTGTGGAGCTCCTGCTCGATCCTCTGGAAGCTGTCCAACGACTTGCTCCCGGGCATTTTTATCTTCTGCCTCTCCATGCTCTCGATAAGCGTGTCCACGAGATTCTGCTCCATGTGTTTCTCGAAAAGCTTGTTGTTGTCCTCGAGGACGCCCCCGTCCTTCGACTCACACCCATCGTCCAACGACTCCAGGCTCGCCAGCTCGCACTCCTTCAACGCTCGAAATTGGTACGTCAGTGCCTCGACGAAGTTGTGCTCCAGGAACTCAATCTTCGCGCAAGCTTGGTAATTCTTCCACTCCGCGCACTGTCATTTTGGATTAAAGGTTAAAGCCTATGGTAATCGGTTAGAACGTGGGTAAGATAACGGCCGAAACGAACCTTATTGAGGATCTTGAAGCTGTCGTAGAGTCCGTGAAACTGTTCGAGGGCGTAGTGGAGGGTGAGGTCGGTGAGGGTGAGCTCGACGTTGGCGAGGGGCCGTACCGAGCCGGCTAGGGGCGTCACGTCGTAGCTCTGATAGGAAATGGTCGGCGAGGGGATGTTGGGCACCTGATTCGGCATGAGCTCCGTGTACTTGTTGTTCGAGTGAAACTCCAGGCTCATCTTGTCGTCGGCGCGCCGGTAATTGTCCGTGGCCCGGCCTAGCTGCATCAGGTTGTTGTTACCCCAAGAGAGCACGTTCCCACCTGGCTGAATGGCGACGGTGAAGTTGCTCCCGCAACAAATCTTCACGGCCTGTTTGAAGTAATTAAAGTCCTTCTGACTAGTCTCCGAGTCCGCGTTTACGTTCGAGACCCTGTCGTCGTCCTCCTCCTCCTCCACCTCGTCCTCATCGTCGTCCTCGGGAGCACGACTCCTTCTGCTCTTAACTTCCTCGCCTACCCTCTCGATCGAATGCTCGAGCCGATCGCTGTGGAAGGACATCTGCGTGGGGATGCCGAGGTCGTGCTTGAACCCGGTGCCGAGCTGCCCGTCGGCGTTCCTACCCCACGTATAGATCCTGCCGTCCTTCGTTAAAAGCGCCGAGTGGTGATAGCCCGTCGATATCTAACAGGGCAGAGCCGAGAAAGAAGGTCTTACCTACCGAACGTTTCCCTAAAAAATCCTATTACGGCCGCAGTCCGTTCTTTACCTGAATAATCTTTTCCCGAACAAAGTGCATGTTCACGAGCTCCGGCACCATGTGATTGTTATTGTTGTTGTTAGCCTTGGAGGTAGTTTTGTTGAGGTTGTCGAGCTTGTCGCGCTCCTCGGCCGACCTCTCCCCGTTACCGACGCCCTCTTTCTTCAGCGAGCTTTGGCTGGCCAACAACCTCGCCTGCTGATCCTTCATCTTCCGCTCCTTCATGTTCAGCTGGAGTATCTGGGGATTCGCGCCCCAGACGTAGAGCTTGTTCGTCGAACTGACCGCGAGCTGCGAGGTTTTCAATACAAATCGATAAGTCGAACAGAGTCCTTGGGTGGTGGGGTAAACCGTACTCACGTTGTGAAAGTACTTGGTGGATATGAGGGTGATCCGCTCGGGCAGCAGACTGATCTTGATCGGGAGGGTGCACTTGGGGCTTCCGGGACTGCCTAGCTGGCCAAAGAGGTTGCAGCCGAAGGCGTGCACGTAGCCCTCGGCGGTGAGGACGAGGGTGTGAGCGTAGCCGACGCTCGCGTGGCGCACCACGAGTCCGAGGAGGCCGGTGACGAGACTCGGCACGCGCACGTTCTCCGTGTTGCCGTGGCCGAGCTGACCGTAGACGCCCCAGCCCCAGGTGAATAGCCGACCGTCCGCCGTGACCGCCGCCGAATGGTAACCCCCTGCGCAAACGAAATCAATTACGATCCTGGGCGTCCGTTACGTCCGTCGACGGGGTTATCGTTGTCTCACCCGCCACGGCCTCGACGATGATTTCCTGAGCGAGGCTGGTTATCAGCTCGGGATTAAGGCACTGGTGTATGGCGTCGAGGCCCAACTGGCCGTAGACGTTGCCGCCCCAGGCGTACACGCCGTTGTTCGTTACGGCGAGGGTGTGAATACGGCCGCAAGAGACCGACAGCACCTCGATGCCTAGCCGACGAAATATCAGGATACCCTGGGGCAAACTGCTCGAGAGCATCGTCGGCCCGGTTCCTGTCATGTCAATCATTAACTTATATACACAAACACACACACACACACACACACACATATATATTTTTACTTAAGCCATCGGCTACGAGAATTACAAACAAAGGCTCGATTATAATTAATTTATTAATTATAACTTGATTATAAATGAAAATTTAAAGGACAACGAGCCGAGGTCGTTAAAGGCTAAGCGTGTACCTACGACCTACGAGGTATCTCGACAGCTTAGCCAACGTGAAGATACATTTTAATTATCTTATATTCTGTTCTATTTTTCTATATTTAAAGGCGTTTAATTGTGACGATGGAGTTTCTCACCTAGACAGCCTTGCATAGAATGTCCCCACGTATATACATTGCCGTTTCTTATTAAGGCTGAGTGAGCGAATCCTGTGCTCAACAGTCGTCTTTTAAAATCTACACTAACATTTTTTCCCCTTCGATCCTATTTGAAAGATTGGAAAAATTACAAAAGTATATTAATTAATACTTGTCATTAATGCTTTGTCATTTGATTAGAAATAACATACGAGACTCATTGTGCTACTAACCCCTTCGATATCAGGTAATTGCGTTAATGGCACGTTTTTCGAAAAGAACTTATTCTGGGGCTGTTTCTTATGTAAGAGCGTAAGAAGGGTTTGTAAAAATATGTCGATAATTTCCTCTACGAGCACTCCGACCTCGTCCTAAAACGAATTACGTAATCTTTAACTTCCCCATACGGCCCGTACACTTTTAAATACCATCGGCATGGCAGGCGATGCTCACCAGATCTTCGGATAAATCTAAGGAATCGCATTGGCTCGAAAATGAACTGCGCGAAGCAGCTCTCCGTCGAGCCTTGAATCGCAAGAGCAACGGCCTTACGGCTGGATTCGTCGGATCGTACAGCGCTATTAATCTCTGCATAACGTCAAAAGTTATTTATCATTAATAAAGCCGTAATCGCCAATGTTAAAACGTAGTTATTGTAGTTATTGTAGAATGCGAGAGTACCTGCAAGATGAATACTTGAAGAGTCGGTAAATTCGCCAATATGAAGGATATATGATTTCTAGCGATGCTCGGATTGTTCAGCATGCCTTGAATTAAGCTGGAATCGCTCAAGCACATCAGCAGACCACCTAGAATATAGAATATGGAGTATGGAGCCGTGAGTATTTGTAATTGCTGTATCCTTAATAGGGATGGACTGACGGATGGATGGATGTGGCTTACTTAAATTTTGATTGGAGTCGAAGGTCGACTTTTCCAGCATGAAGCTCGGCAGGGCTTTGCCGAGTATTTCGAGGACCTGGCAACTCAAGCCCCTGTAGATCATCAAATGATGCAGCACGTTCCACATTTTATTCTGCACCGCGGTGTGTATGACAAACAGTTCATTGTAATAGGCATTCGTCGACAGGAAGTTTCTAAATAATAAATATCAACAATAAAATGGGTATTTTTTCCTTTTCTTTTCATTTCTTTTCTATTCTTTTTCTTTCAAATAAAGCTATCGGCATTTCGCCTATTTAGCGGTGCAGCACTTACAAGAAGTCCTTGTAGATTATTTTGCTTTGCGTGGACGTCGATCTTAACGCAAGCTCGGTGAACGCAAGTACGCTCAGATCGAAAAAGTGTATTCTATTCGAGTGCGACAATTCAACGCCTGCCGGAGCAGTCGAATACGACAGGAGGCAACTCAAGAACTCCGAGGTAAATCCGACCAATGCGAATTTTAAAATAATCTTCAACTGATGGCACTGGGAACATTATTACATGATTACCTACACCGAACCCCATTGCAAATATGACGCTATTGTTTTTACTATTGTTGTTGTTATTATTTACTTTGGCAATCGAATACAATTCCATGGCTCTGTCGAAGTGGCGATTGCACAGTATTACGTCCCCGGCGCGTTCGATCAATTGTTGCACGTTCAATCCAAATATCGTCCCAAGCTTCGTAGCCTCTTCGACAGCTCGCTCCCTTAATATCAAATCCATAAACAGTCTCACGATGTGCCCTTTACTGAAAGTTAAATATTATACGTTAAGCATGCTAAATTGCTCGGGTCGCGTAAGGACGGTGTAAAATAAAAAATTATTTATTACTTTACGAACAGTATCGGTTAATTTTTACAGATTTAAGATTTGAGATCAATGATAAATGTTGATTGAGTTTTCGGGGTATATATCAACGCGAATGGGCAAAAATAATTTATTATTTTAAAAAATCGGTATAATATTATGTATTGTCAACCTTAATACGATTCTATATATGCCGAGATTCGTAACTACTATACAAGTATCTATCGGAGGTATTTTAATTTTGAGATCACTCAGATTCTTTGCCATGTTATATATCTTATTATCTTTATTATCTAAAAAACAGTAGCCGTCGTCGGTGCTCGTACTGGACATCGTATGTATACTATTAATAACTTCCTCGCTACTGTCGAAGGAAAATCGAGCTACGATTGATTCTCTGTTGAGATCGGATTCGTCTTCCTTCTTAATTTCCGATAGTGAGCGAGAAACTATGTAAATAAAACGATGCCTCGTATCGGAGATATAAAAAAATTTATTTGTCAACAATATACTTTCGCAATGCTCTGGTATCTTGTAAACGTGCGATGAGCTGGACGACGAACTGCATTTATGAACCTGAAAGCAGCAATACGAATACCGAATGTTACGTTACGGGTATTTTTTAAATTTTCCCTCTTCTTAACTCTTTTTTTGTCAAATAAACTTTTGCCTACCGTTAAATAATTTATGGATGGAAGGTATCGCGTATAAATAGTTTGTCTGTTTTCCACTTTTTGGGCAGTAATGAAAGCTTCATTGGGTATAGCAATAGGGACAGTGCTATTTTTAATTGGTTCGGATCGACGATTCGAAAACAAACCCTTTTCATTAGAATTCTCGTTATCGTTAGATCTAGCGTCTCGATTGTTGGCATTGTTACTGTTATCTGAAATAAAATTGATCAATAAAATCGAGTCATATATATATATATATATATATATATATGAAAGCACTACTTGTACAACAATTGGGTGTATCGAAGAAATATACCTAAACTTGTTGCAGATTCAATATTGCGATTTTTTGACTCGGCGAGCTTTTGCTTCAACATGGATAATCTTTCGACCGATAATTGCTTAAGGCCTCGTAATCTTGACCTCGTAGTAGGGAAGGTTTTCGATTCGTCGCTATCCGTTTCAAAATTTTGCAATTTTGGTTGATGCAGCGTCGCATCACTTAACGGATAGACATAATTACTGCCTGGCTTTTCTAAAACCAAATACCACTGTTCTTTACAATTATTCGTTATTAATAATGTCACGGTATCCAGCTCTGTGTCCTGACAAATAAAAAAACTAGCAATGCAACCATCGATTTTCGTAGAGCCTACTTGTTGTCCCGTTTCTAAATTAACAAATATTATTTCTCCTTGCTCTGTACCAATGATTCCTATCTCGCCAGAAAATGAGACACCTCGCCACCATACAATTGTACTTGGTCTGAAAATTTCAACATTTATCAATTACATGGCAATCGATTACAAAAAAAAAATAATAGCATTCCGTATACTAAAACTCTATACTAGAAATAATGTTTTAAATACCTGGCAAATGAGTTCTGGGTGTTTAAAGAGGAATAAGTTGTTATATCTTTTGTTGTCCACTTCTGATCACTTGAATAAGCTTCGTTGATTAATGTTTTAACTGGAATGATGTAAAACGAGCCATCGATACTGGCTATAAATAGCCAAGAGCCCAACGGATCAAAACATAAGCAAGCTATTTTTTTTCTAGAGTTTTGAAACCAGGGTACTTTTTTTATAACCGGTAATGATAATGAATCTCTTAAGTAATAAAGTCCAAGATCTGAGGAACCATAAGCAAAGGCCAGAAAACGTTTCTGATAAATTTCACTTTGAGCAGCATGATGAATATTGTTTGCTTTTATAAGACACTTTAGCTCGAATAAACACTCTTGACTTAAATCCACAGTACTTTGCTTGAACATTAACTTCACCTGTGCCATCGCATCTTCCTTAACCTGAATAGTATAAATTAAATAAAAAAAAAATCAATATGCTATAAATACCAGCGGTTTAAAAAAATAATACTTTATTGTTAATTAAATGTACGTTAAACGTTAATGTTAAATGCCAATAGGAGATAAGTAATTGTATTAGATAATTACTGCAAGGTAGTTATATTGTAATAGATAAATGAGTGATACAGCGATGTAGCTTTTTAAGTTTATAATAAAAAGATGCTTGTTTATGTCCAGAAGTGGTCACGGTTGTGTGTCACAAAGATTTAAAGGGAAATCTTGCCCCTCGTAACTCATACTATCTACTTGGCTTATTGCAGTCTAGCCGGAGGAATGGACAAATAAATTCAATGGGACTGGCTTACACGTAAGCGTGCGTTAAACAAATACACGGTAACAAATGCAGGTTTACATTAAATGAGCGTGGCTAAATGAAAATTTTGATATTCCGGAGAGAATTGTCGGAAAGCAATGGCCTCGAGGGCAATAAACGAGTCCAACATTACCGTTAAACATCCTCTCGGAGAGAAAAGGTATATTTCCCTCGATAACTAAGGAACGAAGCTTCGGGAAAAAAAGAAAACACTTGGCAAAAGTTACTTAATAAAGCTTAGGTTATACCAAGAGAATCCGGACTAAGCTGTTATTAATTTATGTATGCACGCATGTATATAGATATAGATGCATGTACGTATATGTACGTGAGTCCCTTTAAATCCCGGGTCGGGTATCGTCGTCGTCGTTACCACTACTCGTTCCTCTTTCTCTAATGGATTATTTATCAGAAAAAAAGCTTTAGACGATAGGCACCGTAGAGATGAAAAGATTATCATCTAATGTACGTAATGAAATTGACGGCAGTCGTTAGATAAGATTGAGCGGCCAGCTATGTTTTATCGGGTACGCGTGCATGCGTGTGTGTCAGCCAGCCTCTTTCCTTCGCTGAGTGCGCGAGTGTGGGTAAGGTAATTGCTGCATGCGCTTATCGGTATGCTCAGTATGAGAAGCATTGACATTTGTTGAAAAATCATTTGTTTGATAATAAATGATGGTATTGGTCAATTCGTGTTAGATTTAAAAACAATATAACGTAGCAATGGAACGTCTTGGCTAATTGTTTACGAACGTTTACATTATACGGCAGCTGTAATATGTAATATGTAATATGTAATATGCAATGGACTTATGATGCCGAACAAATAAAACTTGTACACTTGTACGATACAATGTAAAGCCAGAGACAAAGAAAGACATCGTTCAAATACTTTGTACTTTGTACGTAACGAGAAAAGGCGACGATTGCCAGCGAGCCAGCCTCGTCTTATCAACGTCTAGTAATTATGTGCGTTAGAAAAATTGGATTACGATTAGTAAATATAAGTATGACGATAGGGGGGTGCAGGGCGTTTGGTTGCGCAGGGGCGAGTGAGTACGCTGAGCCCGTGAGGGGGTGGGGGAGGGGATTTATATTGGCAATTACTAGAATATATGCATAATATTAAACAGGAGAAACGCTTATGGAAGATAAAGAAGGACACGAGATGATATTCAAATATCTTTGAAGTTGGGCAAATGAACGTTAGACGGCGGGAGCGTCGCCACAGTCATTTTGAGGTTAGTGACGCATTTCTCATCTCGACTTAGTGCGCCGCGTTCCTCCACACATCGCTGAACCAAAATGATCCGTTTTCTTACACTGCACGTCTACTACTGTGATATGAATTTGTAAGATCTAATGAGTAGGAATTGCCAAGTGTGCCGAGTCCGTTTGGTCAGAGTGATCCGATCGAGAAGTTAAATCGCTCCGATGTGTTCTCGTCCAAAAGCTTTGGCATAATTTATCGTTGGCGGAGAAAAGCGCGTGACAATCTGCATGAAAAGCAAACAAGTGCGACGAGCTAACGGCCGCGCGTGTATAATTTTATCCCCTGGCGTTGTGTATAAATAATGCTTGGCGTCCAAAACCAAGTCCTCCGACGAACTTGTCGTACGTACAACTTTTTCTTTATAAACATAGTCGCGCTCCTCTTCACCTTACGCCGTAATCCGACTTTTCACCTTTGAACTTCACCCTCCTACCCATGGCATTTATTTTCAATTTTTCATAAATTTACGTTATGCATCCCTAATACATCCCTCGTGCTGCAAATTATACATCCGATCTCTGCGCGCGCTTACTACTCTTACTACTACCTTTTTCTTCTATTATGCATTATAACCTGCGATGTACGTGTCAAACCATTGTATTTCCCACTTTTTCATAAATTCATAATTAATTTTTCTTTCTTGCGTTATTTTTTTTTTTTTTTTTTTTTTTTTTTTTTTTTTTTTTTTTTTTTTTGTGCATCGTACAGAAAGGACGAAATTAAAACAACTTGCCCGCGAGAGTCTGTGTTACGAGACGCGTTTAATTAACTAGATCTGAAACTATTGCTTTCAATTTACTTTGTATTTTTTCCCATTGTCACAGTCTCTAATTTAGTTTCATGCACTTTAATTAAATTTATCTGATAGTTGCTTAATTCAGAAAGACAAATTGTTTTTTTACTGAATCATTATTACAAGCTATAGACTCAATTACATTTTTAAAACATTTAATAGATAAACATTCTTTGAACAATAAACAAGAAAGTAGATTCTTTATTATGTCAATTTTTAAGGAAGCCAATCGTATTGTATATACATTCAAAATTATCAATTTTCATTAAAATATTCTTAGGCTGTCAGTCATACTGGCCAGTAATACATGTTATTCGTGTCAATAAATCTGAAGTAAATAACAATTCATAAATTAGACTTATCGTACAAGTAAATATAATTCATTTGTAATTATTCTTCAATAATATTATGTTAAAAACAAAAAAAAATTGATATAATTCCAATCATTTTAGCTTGTTAAATACATACATTTGTAATAATGCATGTGAATCCAATGTGTTACATTATTTTCATTTATTATAAAGGTATTCATGATTTAAAAAAACAAAAATTATCTTTTACAGTGAAATGATGTATAAGAATTTTGTATGAATAAAAAATCCTGCATCAATGGCGAACAGAAGAGATAAAGCATCAGGCAATTTTGTAAGTAATGCAATTTCACTATTGCCTCAAAATTTTCTAAAAAAATAAATTTCATAAGGCTATTTGTCATTATTAGTTCATTTGAAAAGCATATAATTTACCTTGATCAAGTGCTTTTATTGGACAATAATTCCATTAGATTATCAAGGATATGATGGAAAAAGAAAATATCATAGATTTATGCCTCCTAAATTGCAATTAATTCACAAAAATTATACAAAAATTATAAATATACAAATGCAATACTTTTCTAATGCACGTGAGCAATTACGAAAAAATTTAATTTTTTTTATGTATTTTGTTATTTAATCGTATATTTAAAAAAAAAAAAAAAAAAAAAAAAAGAATTATGAACTCATCGTTGCATGTGATAATTTCTTTATAAACGAAATATTAAAATAATTATTTTCGAAATGAATACTTATCGAAATTCAATACATACGAAAGGTTATTGAAAGAATATTGTTTATAAACATTATTGTTCAAATTACATCCGTAAAGTTTTCAGAATAACAAAAATCTATATTATTCTATAATATTTTTATATAATAAAGAACATCGTCGAGTACCTAATGATTATTTATATTGGTTTGGTTGAAAAATTTATGAAAAGTTTATGAAAAATTTATGAAAAATAATTTTGTTTCTGTATTGCCGTTGCGTCTGGATAACTTATTTCGCGTTCTTATATTATTACGAGATAATGAAAAAAAAAAGATATCGCGTACTCTTAGCGACCGGCAGATAAGATTGTTATACATTAAATACTGATTTCGGTACAGAATTCTTGCGACATGTTTAATTTACCCGTTATTTTAATTATATAAGTATTTAGTGTATTATTAAAAATTGTCCTTATAAAACGTGTCAGTTATTGATTACATCGTATAATTGATAGTCAAGTAAATGTATGCTTTAAATTTTGTTGTCGTTAGTACTACGCGTATCGGGAAAACGAATGCTGGATCGGATGGATCAATACAATAGCCGCACCATTTAATAAGATTATTGCGTAGATTTATAATAATAATAATAATAATAATAATAAGCGATAATAAATGAAGATTTAACTCGTAAATCTTTTAATAAAGAAATTGAAATCGACAGTCTGTCCGCTGCCCTGACTTTATTACTCGATTGTTATCTAAAATTTAAATAAGCATTTTACGTTACGCGCGGCTTTCATTGTTTTATTTCTTATCTAATATCAAAGTAATATAAAGTAATAACAATAGCTGGAGCAATTAACTCGGGGCCGAAATCTGATTAGACACAGATTAAGATATATTTTTACGTGATATTTCTATGCTTTCTAATTTTGCTTCCTGATTTGCGGTCTTAAAAAATTACCGTATTTCCGTTATGTATAGTAGTTGAGGATTTTCATTATTTGTTATTAAAATAACGAATCGTAAGAAACAGGAACAACGAAGTAAATATTGAATTGTTTTGTTTTGTTTTGTTTTTTTTTTTGTTTTATTTTGTTGCAGTTTAGTTATGTAGATGTATTCGTGTATTTGCAAAGGTAATTGAAATCCGTAGGGTAAGCCGAGTATCGTTAGATATTAGATATTTACAATTTTACGGAATACAATGGAATTAGAGATTTTTGTAGAACGATTTTTTTTTTCTTTTTTGTTGCCTTCCTTTTAAATGATCGAGACTTTCGTAATAATTATTGTGAATTTTCAATAAAAGGTTGAGCGCTCGGTTCCCAACGTCTTTTACGTTTCCCCGAATCGATAGAAAATCTTAGCCAAAGTATTCGTTGTTGGGTAGAAAAGCCGAATGAGACTTGAAAATTTCATTAAAAAGCCGGCACGCGCGTATAAAACCGAAGCATACGAAGAAATAAGAGGATAAGAATAAGAATAATAATAATAATAATAATAATAATAATAATAATAATAATAATAAGCAAGAGAAGAATTCGGCGAATGTCATCGCTTCTTTTCCGATACCCGGACAAATATGCCCGTATACGTCGGCTTCCTAAGGAGGATCGGTTGCGGTTACCGAGGTGAAGGGAGGGTGGGAGGGAGGGAGGGGCGGGTGCCGAGGGAGACGGATACATTGGTAGGTCGCGTCGGTGAGCGTGGAGATGGAACCGTTCCCTCGATACACGAGACCCAGTGACGTCACGATATTGGACCGATCACGGATGACCTCATAGATTTGCATTTTTTCTGTCCCGTCGTCGTACTAGCGCTCACCGCGACTCGAGCGGCCAGCTCCTGTCCTCTTTCATCCAGTTTCGGCTTGTAAATCCATTAGGTCTCGAGGTTCATAGGTTTGCGTTAATTAAACGTGGAGGGCAGTTGAGGGAGTGCCCGTCGAGCGGAGGCGCCCCTCATTAACGGCACGCGCACCACATTAGATTATAGATTTAACTGAGCGGAATGAAGGCTATTATTACCATTGTTGTTGTTGTTCTTGGGGTTGTGGTTGTTGTTGTTCTCAGGTGTAGGCGAGCCGTATGAACGTTCCCGTAAAAGCTACCTTTACTTACGTTTTTTATTTATTATTATTATTTTTTTTTTTTTTTTTCTAATAAGCTGTCCGTTTCCTCCTTATCTTGTAACGACTTTATCGAAATAGCTCGGGGATATTTTTAAAAAAAATCACAAATACCGAGCCGAAGTTTCCTCGAATAACGAATGGGGAAAAAAATATGCGCTCGCATCTTCGATTGAAGAATTTTCATTAGTTGATGAGTTGTTACTTCTTTAAGAAATTATAAGAGAATATATATGTATATATATATATATATATATATATATGGATAAAGCGTAGTTAAATTATCGTACGCGAGTGACGATTTATGATAAACGAAGTTAAAAGCAAACGCTCGGACTGACTAATCGCTAATCCTTTAAAGGCTCCGGAACGAAAAGAGGGAATAATTACTAAAAGAAATTCGTTAATTGCATGTAAGCGCAACGCGCGTACACGCATTTTTTTTTTTATATACGATACATAGTAAAGAAGGCCGGCGGCTAATGTGTATAAAGGCTAACGAAGCATTGAATATCCGACAAATAAAAGTATTTACGGCTAATAAAATCAATAAAAAATATAGATATCTCTTGACTTTATAAGCATTTATTGTCCTGTCGTGGAGAAATGACAATGTAACTCAACGAAATAAAGCAGTAAACGTATTGATGTGATGTTTGAGTAACGACGCATTGATAGGTGCAATATTACTCGTAAAGTTAGACATTAGAAATTATCATGAATGCCAGGGCCTGAGTCTTACCGAGCCTATATAATCCAACTATAATTTTGCTTAACATTCATTTCATTCTATAAACTCAATAACGATATGTGTATATATAAATTATTCCGTTGTTTATAAATATAAAATACGCTCTCTCGAGTGGCGCTGCTAATATCGCTTGTATCTCTCTCTCTCTCTCTCTCTCTCTCTCTCTCTCTCTCTCTCTGGGCGTGCGTGTGTGTGTGTGCGCGCGTGCGACTGACTCACCGCCCGCTATCGGAGGATTGTTTGCAGTTTCTTTGAAATTGAAAAAGGAAGTGACTTGGTTTATCCTGTGTCGGCGCGTGGGTGGTTGGGTGGGGGGAAGGGAGGGGGTGGGGGATTTTAATACTCCGTTAAAAGGTGTTTTATCCGCGGCTCGACATTCGTTAGCTACTCAGCGATGGGTGGCAGGGAGGAGAGAGAATCGACGGCTTTAGCGTATCGAGTAACGATAAATAGATTATGAAGGATCCAAGTGCATTTGGAAACGCGTGTCGGATGCATTGGGCACGCGCTTGCGTATCGGACGCTATCGTCGAGGAGAGAAAGGCCAGATCCTATGCGGTTCATTAGCGCACTTGTCGCAGGCATGAATCACCGCGGCACCGCTCGATTTTCTAAACAAGTGTTGGGGGCCTTGGTAATAGCCATCGATAAGGAGCGGCTCGGAGACCGAGGGTGGAGGCTCCATTATCATCATCATCATCATCATCATCGTTGTCGTCGTCGTCGTTGTTGTTGTTATTAGTATTATTATTAGTTGGTACGGGGTCCAACCTGACAGCGAGCGCGCTTATCTCGACTCGTAAATTTTTCTTCCTCCTCTCGACCCCTCCCTTGCCAATGCCGGTGCTCCAGTACCGCTGAAAATCGTAAATCACCAGGCGCGAGAGGCGATTCGTGGACAGGAAGCGATGGACGGTCCGATCAGGGGGCCGATTAACAGCTGCTGGGAGTAGTTAGTAGTAAGAGCGGTGGTTAGCAGCAGCAGCAGCAGCAGCAGCAGCAGCAGCAGCAGAAGCAGCAGAAGCAGGTAGTAGCAGTGGGGGAGTCCGCCTGGGAAACCGGAGCAGCGCGTCTCCCATCCGTTTCCCAGGGAACGAGTCAAAAGCCCTGCGGATGCTGCTGCTGCTGCTGCTACTACACGGGGCGGAGGGGAGTAGTAGGAGCTGGAACGCGATACGATGGTCTTCTACGCTTACGTCTAGATACGTGGAGCGAGTCGTAGCGGCGGACCCTTTACCGCGAAGGCCGCCGCCAGTCCCTCCTCCCTCCCACACACCCTTCCTCGGCCAGGAGATACTCGAGACCTTTCGCGCGCGACCGGTTATGTAAGCCGCGAAGGAATGCGTCGCGCCCTCGCGGGAAGCACGCCAGGCGACTCCGGAACGCCAAAGTTTCGGTCGTCGGGAGGGGGCGCGGGGGAGGAAGAGGGACGGCCCCCGTTATCGGGCCGGTAGAGCCTTTTGGACGAAGGAGCGCGCGCCCGAGTCGGGTGCAGTGCCCCGAATGCAGAATCGATGGCTCGTCTACTCCCTCTACGTTCCGGACGCCCGCGAGATCGGACTTTACTACTACTACTACTACTACTACTACTGCTACTACTACTACTATTGCCTTCACCGGTAAACCGTATCACCTACCCTATTAATAGTTGCATAACTCGAGAAAAGAACGAGGGAAGCCAGCGGCGGCACATCTTCTGCGTTGATTAATTATTATTGAATCACGGAATAAAAAGGCCGACCACAGACAGACACACAGCCTTATCGGCCGACGCATAAATAAACAATGTATACTATGTAGCGAAAATATTTCTTTACAAATTATTATTTCTATTCGGCCGTATCTGGTACGTACGTATTTGTTCGGTCGCGCTGCAATTAAAGCCGCTTCACCTTCTTCTTCTTCTTCTTCTTCAACAACAACAACAACAACAACAACAACAACAACAACAACAAATATCCGATTACGTAATTTGTTTTAATACAAACGAAAGCGAGCGATTACTTAGTTGCCGTGAAAATAATCGGCTCGTCCCGCGAGTATAAAGCTTTCGCGTACACGCTTAGCACGTGCTCGCGGACCCAATAACCTTCCGCGGCTGCCCCAACGCGCGGGACACGACGCGCGATCTTCGTTAATTTACGCTAATCTCGTAATAACGCGCCGGCCAACCGATAACTGCCCTCTCGCAATCTGCCCAATATGCGCGCGTTGCCCCCCCCCCTTCGTCCCGCTCCCTTATCAAAAGCGTTATTCAATTATTAATTACATAAGTGTAGCGAGGGAAATGGATTGATCATCTGCATTTACTTGCAGCCGCGTAATAGCAAACAACCTACCCTTTGCTTCTTTTGTAGCTGTCGTGTACCACTCGTGAGATGCGCGAGTGACACGCGTTCTCTTGGCTCCGTCGAGTCGATGGTTTTTAACGTACGAATCGTAATTGCTGCTTTAGAATTATAATAATTCCTCGGGCTTTCTCTTCGATCGCCAATGATCTGCGCACGAAAATCAAGAAATATCAATACAGCCACAGATTTCATACACGTTTACGAGTAGTGACGAGACATGGGTTTCTTTCTGCTCGGGGAGTATTCGGATGTACAAGAGTATTTTCAGGATTACGGATTCATAGGCTTTTTTTTTCTGACGATGCGCTGACGTTGAGCAGTAGCAGCAATAGTAATAGTAATAGTAATAGTAACAAAGAGTCGTGGTTATTTATCAATGAGTATTGTCGGATCGGAGAACATGTGCGTTTAAAGAGTCAAAAGGAGTTTTTGTGATTGACGTGAGGTAGGAAAACGTGCTCGATGAATCAAATTTGCTGAACGACGTCGACGACGACGACGACAATGATGCGTTTGTAGTGGTCGGGGGCCAGTCGAGTGGCTTGGGATACAATGGATAAGACGAAGGTTATAATTAGCTTTGAAAGAAAAATGGCTCTGCCTTGGACACTTTGTCGATACGTCAAGGCAGGATGGCGCGGGTAGAATAACTAGAATAATAGGTGTAAGGGACAAGGACGCGCGGGTGCATCGATCGAAGAAATGATCCATCCCCAGCGTAAACTCTCAGCGAATTCGTATCCGTAGCCGATATTCCCATGCCGCTCGCAAAACGATGGTGGCGGGTGGGGTAGGGGGTATGGGGGGTATGGGGGGGCGAGCGTGGACTCCGAATGCACGATAAAATTTTTGCCGTTCGGTTGCCGTTCCCAACTACTCCTCCTCCTCCTCCTCCTCCTCCTCTACGAGATCTACGCGCGTCTCAATCGGCTAAGCGTATTTGCTCCGCTTTCACTCGGCCAAGATCCCACACCCCTTCCCCCACACTCGACTAAACTCGGCTCGACTCGGTGGCCTCTCGTACTTTCTAAATGCCTCGGCGGGCCGTTCGTTCCCGCGGGAGAGGAGCGCAACCTCCGACGCGCGACGTAGTGGCGGCGGTGGCGGCGGTGGTGGCGGGCGGGTGGGCGTGGTGGCGGTGGCGGTGGCGGGTGGCGGTGGCGGTGGCGGTGGTGGCGGTGGCGGTGGCGGTGGCAGTGGCGGCAGCGGCGTCTCGGCTCCTCTCCCGCGGGAACGAACGGCCGGCCGTGACGAAGCGGTGTTTACACCTCGGCGTCAGTCTCGTCGCGGATCCTCGAGCCTCCGCTTCGGTCTTTGGTCATCGGTAAGCGGGGGCCATCACCTTGGTGGGGAGCTTCCGCCTCGCTCGGCTTAATAAGCGCCGAGGACGATCGTAGACGGATACTAATAAATGACAGCCGCGCGATTAGCCTCGTTTTCCCTTGGCTCCGGTAATTTCGGATAATAAGTATCCGTATGACGTGATAGTATTTATTAATTAGCGCGGGAATACATACAAAGAGCTGCAAGTCATACAAAGCAGTGCTCTTGAGCTACTCGAGTTGTTTTCCCCCGAAACGGGTCATCGATGATAATTCGCGGGTGAGATTGGGGGCGGGGGAGGGAGGATCTATTCAAATTAACCTTCGGCTTCTCTGCATTCTCATTCTGCATTAACTAACAACCCCCTGCTCTGTAACCCCAATAACCGATCACTACTCATTACGAAAGACACTGGCGCCTTTGTACTTTGACACACTTAATCGATTTCATTTCAATTTAGCTGTTTTCGTTTATAGAAGTTATGCCGATAACACCGACGACGTCTACTTATTATTACTGGCCATTAACTTCGGTGCTTAACTAAAAAAGCCAAACTAGTTAGTCCGGACTCGGTTTTGTATTTCCTACCGTCGTCACAACTCCAATAAAACGTATGACGAGCCGTGATTAACCTCTCCTTGTCCTACTCTTCTAACGCTACAATGTTATCTATTAAATTATCAGTTCGGTAAATGCGGAAATTCCATTTATCAATAATCGTAGCTTGACTAATTGTATATATATCTTCTTTTTTTTTTTTTTTTTTTTTTTTTTTTTTTCATTTATCTCTTCTAATGCAAAATATGACGACCAATGCTCAAAGCTAAATCGTAATTTGTAACGAATTTTTTTTTATTGTTTTTACTGAAAATTCTTATTTTCTTTTATCTTATTATTTATTGTGCCCATTACGAGTCAATAAAACGATAATGTATACGTAATGTTTTCTTATTATAAATGATTGAATCTAAGCTACGTACGTTGCATAATCCTTATTAAGGTTTTTTTTTTTTTTTTTTTTTTTTTTTTTACAAAATCAAACAAACGTCAATTTTCCCGTCTAAAAGCTCTATGCGATTGGTTTAATAGAAGGGAAATTCAAAGAAATTGTATCGAAAGGGAGAATTTTTATCGCAGACAACAATCGATTATTTGTTGTATTTCAAATAAATTGATCGATTGATTACTTCGCATTAGAACAAAGCGTACGCTAATGTTTTTATTGGTTATTTTTCATAACGTTGTTTTCACAAAAAAGTGAATTCTCCTTTATTTTTTGCAAGAATGACAGTTTCTATATTCTTATTTATCATCAAACTCGGAAGTTCTTGTGCTCGATTGCAGCACAAAACATTAATACATTAAAGTTTCGTTGGCATTATTCATTAAGTGTATCGATTGAGTAATCGGCATCGTAAGCTTTCGTACATTTTTATAACAACAAATTATCGCTAGTGCAATTATGTTTCTTTAGAATTAGTTGACTTTAGGGAAAATATAATTATAAAAAGTTTTCAAGGAGTAAATGTTATTAAACAATGTTTGGTGCGTTAAATTTCGTTGCATTGAATGCAATACGCTAAATATATTCACCCTTGAAGGGGTGAAAAAAAAAACTCGTTAAGAGTTAGTCGGTAGGAAATAGCAGCTTTTAAAGCTTCAGGTTCTACTATAGGAGTAGAGAAATTGACCTGTCGTCTTTTAGATTATTATATTCTTTATAAAATCGAATGTAATGAATAAAAGACAGGTTATTGGGGATATTTCAGGCTGGCGTTAAACGCAAATATGTAAATAACGCATCTTATCGCATCGCCTGGGATATATATATATATATATATATATATATATTTGTTCTTCGATAAAAATAGTGAGTTGGTACGGGTCGGCTGGCTTAGATCTATGAGGATCGAGTGAGTTTGACGTAAGCCCGTGGATATTAACGAAGGTCGGGAAAAAATCTCGGTAGTTCGGGCTCGTAAGCGCGTAAGAACGTACGATCGTTCTTTTACAAAGATGATTTTTAAAACCTCGAACACCTGTCCGGTATGCCTGAATAGCGATTTTTTTACTTTCAAGTGCTCGGGTACGCGTGCGTGAGAGAGCGAGAGGGGGGACGGAGAGAGAGAGAAATCACCGAGCCACTCGTGAGAATTCCGCGAGGAAGGAAAATAAAATTTGTCCTTGCGCGAGATCAAGAAAAGGCAGAAACGTGCGACGAAAGAGAGAGAGAGAGAGAGAGAGAGAGAGAGAAAAATTCAAGTTTATTATTATTGCACTCGTTGAAATGAAGCGGCGACGATCATTCCTATAAATACCTTCCCGCGTCATTCGTGGAGATTCATTACCAAATAGTAGCCGCTCGACTGTCGTCCTCTCCAGGCTTTTCTAATCTTTTCGCCTTTAATTTAATCAGAGAGCTAATGAAATTCCGTGGACGAACGGGGAATAAATAGCATTAACGTTATTGGGCTACGGATTTACCTTGCCACGTGGTGTATTATTAATTGTCGGTACCAAAGACAACCAATCAATGATCTATGGCGCGCGGAGATGATTTATTCATAAACTCGCTCGAGAGCATCGGCGGTGCTTCTCATTACAGAGTTGAATAAAATAAAATCGGAGGCCTTTTTTACATTGTGTCATGGGAGCTCGGATTTTTTATCAAATGAGCGCGATAGATCATCACTCGCACGGCGACGTATCGATCCGCTTTTAATTGCATTTAAGTGCAACGACGAAGCGTATCCGCGCGAGAAAACGAAGGGGAAACGAGGCTTTCGAAATACCAACAGTCGCTTATCGTTATCGGTAGTGAAATTCAGCAACGACATTCAGCTACGACATTCAGCGACGACATTCAGCGACGGCATTAAGCGACGATCGACGATCGAGGATCGATGATCGAGCAGAGGGAAGGAAAATGATATCCGGCAATGCCGAAGCGTAGAGCCGGCGAAAAAAAGCGCGGGCTCAATCTGCAACGATGATTGCCGAATGGGTAAGGAAACGACGAGTTCCAGCTGATTTTGCAAATACGCAGGAATTAATTTGCGCTTTTCCGATACGACGTTCTCGCTCGTTCTCCTTGAAAAAAAAAAAAAAAAAAAGCTATTCCTTTGCGTATTATTATTTAATTCTTCTCTCGGCACATTTATTATAACTCGTTGTTATTATTATTTAAGTAGGGAGGCGCTTTCATATATAAATATATATATATATATATATAAATATATATTAAAGCCCGAGTAATGTAAACATCGAGTACAACAAAGCAACGCGTTTATTTTTAATTGAATCGTGCGAGGCTTATTTGGCAATGGTATTCCATAAGAAAAGATCGACGGCGCAAAAATCCTCGCCTTGAATATAAATTACAACGTTCCTCTTTTAATGCAACAATTTTTATAAACTCTAGGCTATTCCAAGAGTTATAGCTTTTTCTTTATCTTTATCTTTAATAAATAAATAACGTTCCGTTAGCGTGCAATGGCAAGGTTCCCCGACCATAACGTTATTCCTTTTATGGGCTGCAATTTTTGCTTTTGCGACACGCGTTCTCGAGGAAAGAGGAATTGAAAAGTCGTTGCTTGAAGTGCTCCTGGGGTGCACGCGCTGCTGCAATCCTTGGCTAAATATTTGACGAATTAATAACCTATGACGGACTAGGCTGTTTGCGTTTACTTCTTCTGCTTTCACATGACATGTCGTCGTAGCCATTTGATTTGATTTGATTTCAAACGCATCGTTCGAGCCTCCAGTCTTTATGAATCTTATAGGAGCCAAAGGAAGTTCCCCTTAAATCCGTTGTATTAAATTTAGCTTGTAAATTAAGGCTTAGTTACGAAATTTAGAAAACAATCGTTTACAGTTGTGACAATAAAGTAATTGACGTCAATCGGGAGCGCGCTCTGTTTAATTGCAATAGTAAATATTCATGCAATTTCCGACATTTTATTATTTCAATTGGGGTTAATAAAAAGAAAAGAAAAGAAAAGAAAAGAAAAAAGAACGTAAACGTCGTTACTACCTGACTTTCTAGGAAAGTTAACGAGGTAAAGGTAAACAGCAATGGGCTTTGATAATATCTTTGGACAAAGACGGTCGAATGACTGGCGTAAATCAATTTATTTTATAAACCAGGGGACGAAGTTTACAAGAGGAAAGAAAAACTTGCAATAGTGATATCGGATTCGATGCTTTAAATTACGGAATGCACTCGCTGTATTAGAGAATCCGATATCAACATCCCACGAGTTCTATCAATTTTTATATATATATATATATATATATATATATATAAGACTCGAGGCTGGGCCGCCTGCCTTCTACCTTTTTCATACGAAGCGTCAAGTAAATATTATCGGAGCCCGACGAGGTCCGTTCAAAAGGGACGTTTTCATCTAATTCTAACCTCGTCACCCAACTCATCCGTGATAACCGGCTCGCGAATCCGGCACTATTTATCACACATTATTACAGATATGCCAACGAAACGTGCGGAAACGAGCTTAGAAGCTGACTTTGGAGCCCAGCATCAATAATAATAATAATAACAAAAAGAATGAAAAAATAACGTCGACTGTAACGCGGTTTTCAATAATAATAATAATAATAATAATATTATGGTCCATGAGGGCGTGTTCGCAAAATAATTTAATAATTGTAATAAAATTACAAGTGCGCCGCGTACTCCACGTACGATGGGATTAAGTAAATACAATCCGTTATTCACTATTCACTCGAACGAGAAAACAATGTTATTCAACATGAAAACTAGAGCCTCTTGACAGCGGCTTCGAGATTAAGGTTTTCTTTTTGTTCGTTTGTTTCTTTGTCTCCAAAGGACTTTGGATAATAATTAATAGCGCCCGTCGCGTGTCAATACTAAGCGCGTGTAGTTTTTAAATTTTCTATCGAATATTGCGAGATGCCCTCGCTCCTGAGGATTCCGGCATCGGAGAACAATGTACGTCAATGATTATTCGATAGTGGACGATAGTAGACGCGATGGGAGTAGTTCCGGGTAACAACAGTCCCCCCCTCCGCATTAACGGCAATAACTCGGGCACGTGACATCGGCTCGTGGCCGCGTGTGCGTGGCCGTCCGTGAAAAAAGAAACGGACAGGGAGGATTCGCGCGGAATAATAAATAATCCCCCTCACCGCCCCACCCCTCACCACCACCTCACCACCACCCCCTCACCACCACCTCACCGCCCACCTCCGCCCGACTAAACGTCTCGTGTATGGAAGTCGGTTATAATAACAATGTAGCCGCCGCCCTCGTAAATTTATTACATTCAGGAGCGCTTCGGCGTCCCTTCGCCCCGCTTCTGCTGGACTTTGGCGCCCGAGGCTTTCGACTTGACTATTTTTAATCGACGCAAGTAGTCAGCGGTCGGCGCTTAATCCGCGCTTACATCGTCCTTTCTTCCATGCGCCGTTGCCCATCTATATTATTATTGTTATTGTTACTGTTATTGTTAATACCCTTTGCGCGGCTCCTCTGCTTTCCGACTCCCGTGCCGTCCCCCTCCCCCCTTTTTCTTTTCCACCCTCTATCTCCCCCTCCATTATCTACCGCCCTGGACCACCGAGCGATGCGCTGCGTACTCTGCACTCTATCTCTCGACTTTTTGCAGGTAATTTTTTTTTTTATTTTTTTTTTTTTTTTTTTTTTTTTTTATTATTATTATTATCATTATTATTATTCATTGCGCGCATTCCGATCGTTCCTTTCGTATTTTCTTATATCGATACTAATGGCGATGGACGAATTAAATTTTGTAAGAATATCGCTCAAGCGTTGCTTCATTGAATTATTGTTTATCGTTGTTGTTGTTATTGTTGTTGTAATTATTATTATTATTATTATTATTATTTAATTAGCTCTCGTAAAATTTATATGATATTTTCGATTGGCGTGTAAACATACTTGACGTCGATGGGCTCCGTCGTGAGCGAAAACTCGGCGATACGATACAAATTATTCCTAAACATTCATGCCCATAATATAACGTTTAACAGTTAAAAATTCCCCTTTTTTTTATTCTTTTTTTTTTTTACTTTATAATCTGGATTTTCTGAAAAGTCGAGCTTTGCGCTCCGCTCTCAAATCCATTATTATTTAACATTTTTCTCTATACGTGCGATAGTGACAACAGAATTTATATGTATTTTGCACTTGAACATACACAGAGAGAGAACGAGAGAGAGAGAGAGAGAGAGAGAGAGAGAGAGAGAGAGAGAGAGGGAGAGTTACCAACCACGATTGACTGTAATGCCGATATTTTCGCAGCGTTGAAATACATGTATTTTAAGCACGATTTTCCGTTTTTATTCCATTATTAGGTTTGCGCTGATTAGTCGCCGCCGCTACAGGCTTTTAATTAATAAGAGTTGCGTCATTTTCAGCTACTTAGGAACGAAAACAATTCGTTCGTACCTTAGGAAATTTACGAGAGAAAAAATATATGGCGGTGTGTGTGTGTGTGTGTGTGTGTGTATCGTGTTGTTCCTTGAATAAGAAACGTTTGGTATTAAGTATTTGTTGGGTCGCTGGATATGAATTTAAAGGTGAACCTTTAAATTCGCAAGATTCATTGTAAAGATATTAACTATTATTATTGTCAGAGCTCGGGTGGGCAGCGGGGGGGGGATAAAAAGCTGGAGTATAGAGTGATAGATCGTAACGAAACGAGTGTATATTTATTATTATTTTAATTATGTTTGTTTGCAGCTGGACACATGGTTCGGAAGGCCGAAGAAGTCGGGCCGAGGCGGTGGCCTGAACCAGAATGTCATGCCTCGGCCGCACTCCGGGGACGACTTCAACGAAGTCGAGCAGCAGCGCTGCATGATCGAGAGGATGGACGAGGAGACGACGAACGACAAGTTCGAGGAACTTTTGGTTAGTTAATGACTTATTTATAAATACACACTCGACGAGGCATTATTGGCACAGGGGGCCGAGCCGTTTATTATTATTATTATCATTATTATTAATTATTATTAATTATTATTAATTATTAATTATTGTTATTATTATTCACGGCAGGCGAACATGAATCTGACGGAGGAGAAGAAGGAGCCCCTGCGCAAACAGTCCGAGAGGAAAAAGAAGGAAATGCTGATACTGCATTACAAAGGGAGCCTCCAGGACAGCAGGAACAAATTCGATAAGCCCGCTGATTATATACATTATCTGGCCCAGCCGGACCTGAGCGTCAACAAGATCCACACGTGCATCGAGTCCTTGAGGATCGCGTTGACCAACAATCCATTGAGTTGGGTCCAAGAGTTCGGAACCAAGGGTCTCAAACAAGTTCTAGTTATACTTAACGAATGCTATCGAAAGTAAGTCCTCGTCACCCTGAACACGATGATGTACCCGCATCGCCTTAAAATACGTATTATAATAACGTCGCGATGCGATTTATCTGCCTAATGATCCGGCAGCTCGTTTCGGTAAAACTCGGTTCAACGATTTATCGTGAATTTTACTAGTAAGATCAACGGCAACTCGCTCGGCGTACATTCGAACGAATTCTAACCGAAAATAATAAAGACCTCGTGCTAATAAAACGGAACTGCGCGCGCGCGCTCGCTCGCTCGCTGTCAACGCCGTGCCTAATACGTTGTTAATTCTATTGCGATAAATGAAATGTTGTAGTCGTACAGAATTTTAATCGATAGAAGAATCGATCGACCTAACGGATCTTCGTTTTAAAGATTCCACTTGGGACTTGTTGAGCCCAATTAAATGTCCCGAATACAAAATTCGACCGGCTTAGCCTATATACGTCACGACTTTCCTTTTACAACATTGTACAACAATAAGTTTAATCGTCTACCTCTTTAAACAAACAATAAACAAACGACTGAAAGTATCTAAAATCTAAATAATAACATAATACCCATGATAAATACATTAAAACTTATGTGACGCAGCAAACTAATTTTTAATATTATTATTCTATTGCAGTTTTATGATTCTTTTCAATAGGTAATTTGAGTAACTATTTTCAATCAATGTTAATGTGATAGTATTAGTTAATAGCCTAGAGCCTTTTCGTTATACTGTTTGTTTTTAATTTAATGTAAAGTATAAAGGCCACTGAAATATGTTATCGCGCATTCTATTTATATCCTTAACGCATAAGTAATCCCTTTTGGCTTGTACGAATTCATTTAAAGCCTTTAAATTACTCGAACGCTAAATAAATAATTTCGGTGGCCCTACTTCAATTTTTGTACAATGCAATCTCAATAACCCCAATAACCACTTGACTGTAATTAGCTAATTACGATACGTAAAACAGTGCTTGTTCAAAAAATACTTTGTTGCTTTGAAATTATAAATTATCCGAGATCGTGAGATAATTAATGTCTTATGAAAAGTGGAAATAACGTGCTTGAAATAAAAAAAAAAAAAAAAAAAAAAAAAAAAAAAAAGTACGGAGTAAACAAGTATTTTTTGTAATGAATAGTAGTTATTAGTAATCGATGTAGGATTTTAAAATTCCATTCGACCATTCGACATACCGCAATGGTAACCTCTCTCCTGCCCCCTATCGTATACGCAAATAAATAAAGCTCCGACTCCCCATGATTCCGAATCAATAGATTTGACTACACTTTAGCAAATTGTTGCATGAATTAGTAAGTACGTGTTTGTGCTGTATCACCTTGTTTTTGTTCAAAGCTAGTCCGAATGCTCGAGCGAAGTACAGTCTCGTTGAATCATTTGCGAGCTCTCGTGCGCAATAAACGCGTTAATTTTCTATACACAATTTACGGAATTTATACGAATTACTCGCATTGGAAATGTGACTACGAATATCAGCTAATAATATAAAGAAAACCTGTAGGGTCACGGAGACCAACCCTAAGGTTTTATTGCCTGCATTGAAGTAATTAACATTCGTGGCCGAGACAATGCGAGCCTAAAAGGTTTTAAAATTTTATAATACCCAAAGACCAGTGTTGTTGTTATTGTTGTTGTTGTTATTGCTGTTGTTGTTGTTGTTGTTGTTGTTGTTGTTGTTGTTGCTTTAATACAACGGGTGCGTAAGCTGAAATTTAATCGGTTATCCCTTCGCTCGAGCCGGAATCCAATAAACCTATCGATAACGTTTTATATTCATTGGCTCATTGGTAAATGTAAAAAAAAAAAAAAAAATATTAGAAAAAGAAAATGAAATAAAATATGAAAAGCTGGGACTAACGTTAGGTGTTTGGATGGTCGTAGCGACAGCCGGTACGAGAGGATCCAATACGAGTGCATACGATGCTTGAAGGCCATAATGAACAACACGGTCGGGATAAAGGAAATCCTGGCGCACCACGAAGCCCTGACGATAGTGGCGCGATCCCTCGAGCCGAGCAAACCATCGGTCATGTGCGAGGCGGTGAAGCTCCTCGGCGCCGTCTGCCTCATATCCAGCGACAGCCACAAAAAGGTCCTCGACGCCATAACGATGAACGGGGAATTCAATGGGAGGGACCGATTCCTGCCCATTGTCCAAGGATTGATGAACAAGCAAAACGAGAATCTGAGAGTAAGCCGAACCGATAATTGCTTTTACCAGGAAATGGCCGGGCTATCCAGGCAGATACGTGCCGATCCCGGACGATCCAGGCCGAATCTGATCCCGCAACATACCTCCTAACCCCCTCACCCACCCCCCCTCCAACCTCACCCTCACCCTCTCCCTCTCCCTCTCCCATCCGGTACTCACGTGCTAATTGCGAGTGACACTTGGGGGCTGTAAATTACCACCTCGAAAACTCGGAGCCGAGCCCTCGGAATGACCTTTCAGTCTCTATTTCGCAACTGTGGACAAATGCCGTTTCGCAGTGTCAGTCATTCCAGGATCTCCTTGCATTACTTCTCCTTCTCCTCCTCCTCCTCCTCCTCCTCCTCCTCATCCCCCAATGTTCGAATAAACATTTGCATTAGCGTAGCCGAGGATTAAACAATTTAGTACGTCCTAAGGCTGCACTGTCCGTAACCGATTTCATATCATTCCGTAGTAGATCCCAAGATCCGTACTAGAGATAAATTTACAAAGCCATCGGGACTCTTTAAAAGGTAAATAATGTCTTTTGCCTATCCGATACGTGTTCTCGTGTATCTCTCTCCCTCCCTCCCCGTTCCTCCTGTCCCCCTCCCCCGGGCGGAGTCCACTACTCGCCGTGCCGCGAAGGCGCACCACTTACTACCACTTACTACTTACTTACGAGGCAAATACTTGTTGTTGTAAGCAAATGTTTATTTATCCCCACAGCCATTCGAATATTTATTTATAAAATTATATACATTTTTATATATATATATATTTATCGTTAGAGCTCATTGGGTATTGAATAGGAGGAGCTCCGGGTATTTTAACGGCGTTGCTCTGCTTGCAGGTGGTATGTCTCCAGCTTATAAATTCGATAATTTCGTCGGCTGAGGAATTGGACTTTCGATTACATTTGCGAAATGAAATAATGAGGGCGGGTTTGGCGGACATTTTGGAAACTTTGGAGGGGGACGACGAGTCCGAGGACTTGACGAGGCATTTAAAGATCTTTAACGAATACAAGGACGAGGATTACGAAGAATTTGTACAAAGATTCGACCACGTGAGATTGGAACTTGACGATGTCAACGACTGCTTCGAGGTCGTCAAGAACATGGTCATGGACACCGTCGCCGAGCCCTATTTTTTATCGATATTGCAGCACTTGTTGTTTATCAGGGACGACGCCTTGATTAGGTAAGCCGGTTATTAAAAAGCCAAGGGCTCGGAACCTTGTGACCCCCGACGACGACGACGACGATGATGATGATGATGATGATGATGATGATGATGATGATGATGATTGTCCACCTCCTCCGTTGCGATGTTGCAGACCAGCTTACTACAAGCTCATAGAGGAGTGCGTGTCGCAAATCGTACTCCACCGTTCTGGTTGTGATCCGGACTTCAGCGCGACGAAGCGCTTCCACATCGACGTGCAGCCGCTGATCGAGACGCTGGTGGAGAAGTCGCGAGCCGAGGACGAGCACCGGCTCGTCGAGATGTCGCAGAAGCTCGAGGAAGCGATCGCGAAGAAGCAGGAGGCCGAGGCCAAGCTCCAGCACGCCGAAAACGTAATACGGGAACTGGAGCAGGGAACCGGCAGAACCGGGTCCAGCTTACCGGTAACTGTTGTCGCCCATGTCCCACGGCAACAAAGCCAATCTCGCTGTTAACCGGCCCGGCGATTCGTCTAATTATAAAAATACGATTGCTTGCAGAAACTTGGCAACTGTCCGCCACCGCCACCGATGCCCGGCTGCGCAGCCCCTGGCGGTGCCGGTCCGCCTCCGCCTCCGCCTCCTCCTCTTCCGATGACCGGCGTCGGTATGGGGGGAGCGCCACCGCCGCCACCTATGCCCGGTACGGGTGGTATACGACCGCCGCCCCCACCCCCTTTCCCCGGTGGCCGACCTGGCGGCGGACCGCCGCCTCCCCCCATGCCCGGCGGTATGGGACCTCCTCCGCCGCCTATGATGGGTGGGCCGAGGTTGCCTATGGCCAACTCGGTGCAGGTCTTGCCCCACGGGCTCAAGCCTAAGAAGAAGTGGGAAGTCGAGGGGCCCCTTAAACGAGCCAACTGGAAAGCGGTGAGAATTTATCGTGCATTCCTTTAATTGTACCAATAACCGACGTTTCTAGGAAAACAAAAAATAGTCACGCAATACCATGCGTTGTTTCCATGTGTATTGCCAATGGCAAAAACAAT
This sequence comes from Ceratosolen fusciceps, assembly GCA_018883505.1. NCBI lineage: Eukaryota > Metazoa > Arthropoda > Insecta > Hymenoptera > Agaonidae > Ceratosolen > Ceratosolen fusciceps. Next base: position 5,307,707 of record RCIC01000003.1, on the reverse strand, counting down.
TAAGCCTTCTCGGTAGAACCGTTAATGTATTATTGTCGTTGTTGTTGTTGCTGTCGTTGTTGGTGTTGGTTTTGGTGTTGTTTTTATTTTTATTATACGTTTCGTTGCCTCGCCTTGCAGATACTGCCCCACAAAATGTCAGAGAAGTCGTTTTGGGTTAAAGTGCAAGAGGACAAGCTCGCAAGCCCGGAAATATTAAACGGACTGGCCCAGAAGTTCTCGTCGAAGCCGGCGAGCAAAAAAATCGACGACGTGGTCGACAAGTAAGTCCCGATCGCCGTTCCCTTATTATAATCTACCTTGTTGGCTTTGGATTTTAGTTAGCTTCACCGCTAGATTTAATTATAGATCCGCGTCGTCGAAGAAGGTCAAGGACTTGAAGGTTCTCGATGGCAAAGCGGCCCAGAATATTTTAATTCTTCTTAATGGTACCTTGAAGCACACCTCCTACGAAGAGGTCAAGACGTGTTTGTTAAAGTGCGAAGGGCCCGTTATTAACGACAATATACTCCAAGGCCTGATACAGTACTTGCCCCCGCCGGACCAATTAACGAAATTACAAAATTACAAAGACCAATACGAGGATCTAACGGAAGCCGAGCAATTCTGCGTCACGGTAAGACTTTCTTCCGCTTCGCTTCTGCTTTTCATTTTATTTTTATTTTTCCTTTTCCTTTACCTTTTCTTTTTCTTTTTCTTTTTCTTTTTCTTTTATGCAATCGCTACGTCGTTTATCGATTCCGCCCTTGCAGATATCGCAAATCAAGAGGCTGTTGCCGAGGTTGAGGTCCCTAAGCTTCATGTTGAAATACGATGAACTTGTCCAGGACGTGAAGCCAGACATCGTAGCTGGGACAGCTGCTTGCGAAGAAATTAAAAACAGCAAAAAGTTTGCAAAGATATTGGAACTCATATTGCTGCTTGGCAATTACATGAATTCGGGATCGAAGAACGGACAGGCGTTCGGATTCGAGATTAGTTTCCTAACCAAAGTAATTATATTCGATTCGCTTGTAAAATTAACGAACCGCTCTTATTTACACATTATTTACTGTTGGGCAATGAATAAGCGTTTAACGTTATTATTATTTTTATTTTTATTTTTTTGTTGTTGTTCTTCCACGGCATGCAGCTAACGAGCACAAAAGACATTGAGAACAAGCTAACTCTACTTCATTATTTAATTGACACGATAGAACGCAAGTTCCCCGACTGTTTGAATTTCTTCGAGGAATTGGGACATCTCGATAGAGCGAGTAGAGTGTCGTTAGAAAACATTCAGCGAACTCTACGGCAAATGGATGCGAACATTCGTAACTTGGAACAAGATCTTGCGAATGCCAAAGTTCCACAAAGTGATAAGGATTTATTTGCAAAAGTCATGACGGTACGAGGGATTATGCATTACCCACTTATATATATATATATTCATATATTTATTTGAGCTCAATTTTAAAGTCGTATAAACACCTTTGTAGCCGTTCGCAAAGAAAGCCAGAGAATCGTACGAGGTCATGCAGAACATGTTTAAAAATATGGATTCGCTGTACACCGACATTTCTGAGTTTTTCGCATTCGACAAGCAAAAGTACACGATCGAGGAGTTCTTTGGCGACATAAAGAAATTCAAGGACGACTTTGGGGTACAGAATGAATTCATTTATACGTTAAAATGCAGTTATATGTATATAAATATATATTGTTATTGCACTTGTATTTGAGGAAGGAGGATGCGTTGAACGTTGGATGGAGCAAGCGCGATTGAAATGAAATAAGTATGGGGAGCCTAACAACGCGTGCTTTGAATTTCAGCAAGCGCAGAAGGAAATAATAAAGATGCGCGAGGCGGAGGAGAAGCAGCGACGGGCCCGAGAGGCTCGGGAGAAGGCGGAGGCCGAGCGAGCGGCCAGGGCGGAGCGGAAACGCGCCCTCGTCGACATGAACGCACACGAGACGCAGGAGGGGGTGATGGACAGCCTGATGGAGGCCCTGCAGACGGGCTCGGCCTTCAGTCGACCGGACCAGCGACGGAAGCGTCAGACCCGGGCCGCCGGCGGTAAGTCGAAGCTCGCGCTCAGGAGCAAGAGCTGCGCCACATTCACGTCGAGGCTCAAGCTCGCCAAAAAGACTTGGAGGTTCAAGCGCAGCCTGAAGCAAGCAAACGTCGGAGGATCTTATAGGGAAGACGGGAGCGAGGCGTTTAGGGAGAAGCCCGATTCCAAGGACGATTGGACGATTAACGGGACGAGCAAGAGGTGGTCCAAGGACAAGGGGACGCGGCCGAAGCTCAAGCGAGTTGCGCATACGGGGGACGGGTTTGTCGATCCCGAGCACCAGCTATCCGACAAATGGTCGGGCATGAGGGCGTTCGGGAAAATTCGACGGCTCTCGAGGAACTTGTACAAAAACGTCTATGCGCCCAGGGTCGTCCGTGTAAGCGTTAGCAAAAAGCCGAGGCGTAACGCGTTCATAAGGCGAATTGTATTCAAACGCCGCGAGAGATTAGTCAATAAGGTTAAGATTTATAGGCTCGACAAGTCGGCCAACAGTTATACGAGAGCCAGCAGCAACGGTTGCTTGACGATCTCGAGTGACTCGTTGGACAGCTGCCGGCATGCGAACCCCTGTAACGGCTCGTCGCCCGAGGGCATCGATGACGGGAGATTGACTCTCGCGCTTCGCCAGTACGCGAAGGAGCGAAACTTATGTAACGAGCCGGACGAGAACGAGAATGTCCTGAGCGTTTCGTTAGAGGGGGAGGCCCGTAATAATGGCGAGAGGCCGGTCGCCGATAATGTATTAGGGCCGACGAGGGCTAATAATGAGCTCTTGGAGAGCAGCCGATCGCGCAAATTGAAGAGATTCTTTACTTTTAGGGAGCCAAAATTGTTTAGCGAGATGTCAGAGTCAAGCTTGTCAAGAGGCGGCGCCGGTAAATTCGGATCGTTTAGAAACGTAGTGAGCACGTACTCGCCTCGGCCGGAGAATTATAGGAAGCCTATTAATTGGAAGATTTGGAAAGGCACGAAGAGTACCGGTAAAATTACAATATCTGTAGACGATCGAAACAAAAAGTAAAACCTCAATCGTCACTCATTGTTGATTATTCTCTCTCTATCTCTCTTTCTCTCTCTCGCTCTCTATCACCTCTCTGTCTGTATATAATGAACATGTAAATAACATTGGATTGCGACGGTTACTGATTTACATTTGTTTTTTGATTTGTAAATTCTATGTAAATATATATTTTATTTTTTTTTTTTTTTTTTATTAAATTAATTTATCCTTTTTTTTTTTTTTTTTTTGTTTTGTTTTGTTTTATTTGATATCTCTTTTCTCTCCTTTATTTCATCTTCAATATACTTACCGTCTCTCAATTAATATAGAATCAATTAATACGGGCAAAGGGATGATTTTCGATAAAGAGCAAAAGAACGAGGAAAAATAGCGCATTGAATAATGATAACGAATTACCATTGTGCGTGTGTTTGGTGGACCGAGCAATAATCATTGGCCAATAGAACGGGGATTTTCCAAATTACGAAAACTTATTGACTTTACGCTCTTGCCTCCCTTTCAATAACTTCGTGTGTATTTAATCATGGCCCATGTTTGCTTGCTTATTTATAAGAAATATTACACAAAACAGTTTGAGATCGTGTTATTAACCTGTTACAACTTGTCACGAATCATCTTTTGTGGCCATTACAAGAGTCTCTAGGCGCGTTTATTTTATTACCCTTTAATTGATATCTGCTTTGTTTGTTTACAGCTGAGAGAAGAGCGCAATTAAATAGGAGTCGATCTCGCACAGGATTGGTTGGAACTGGACTATTAGGAAGAGAATTGTCTACGTAAGTTTCGGCAATTAATTTCCAAAGGATTATGACGGTCTTTGTTTTTCAAAATTATTAGTCCCACTTAAGCTATTCTTATGCAACGTTTAAAAGTAAAAAAGAAAATAATCATTTGCTTGTTATGCTGCGATGACAATTTATTATATTGACAATATTATATAAATATACGTAAATATTTGTTTTAGAGAACTCCTTAGTTCAGCATAGGAATAGTTCACTGTCGACAGTAGCGAGGCTGTGATGAAGAAATGTTTTATACAAAAACGGGGAATCCCTGGTTTTTTTCCCAATAAAAACTGGTACGTTAACTGATGCATGGAAAGGAGTAGCCTGCATGAAGGATAGAAAAATATTACGCCGTCCATACAAATATATACTATAATAGTATATTGGCAGAGAAAAAGTATTTGTGTGCAACTGAAAGGTTGTAAGAGTTATTCATTTAAGATGATATTAGTGATGTCGACGACACGGTCCCGTCCACGGATACACAAGAAACTAAATACAATCGAGAGACGGACAAATCATTGTTACTAATAATGACAATTGTTTATTAGCGATTGCGGAAAATGAAGATCGTCATTGTGCCAAAAATTTGCATGTGGCCAAGAATCATGAAAGCATGGGAATGAATTTCATCTTTATCTTGTCTTGTGTCTAATCACCAGAATCGAAAAATAAAAAGCACTCATATGATATTATATGATATGATATGATATATTATATATATACACATGTATATAGATACACACCGAGCTTGGGCATTAGCTTTACGTTAAATTATTTTTTTAGTCTAATTGTAGACGGAGCGATGTCCAGCGAATAATAATGCCTATATACCTAATTTCAAAGAGAATTATGTAGTAAATGTACAATTGTGCCTGAACAAATCCATTTTTGTTGACCTTGAAATGTCAAAAATATTTTTAAAAAAATTTTAAATATACTTTTTTACAATGAATTATAAAGAGACTATTACGATATACGTTGCATTTTTTTTTTCATTTTTTTTTTTCATATATATATATATATATATATATATATATATATAATATTGACAAGTTGCGATATATATTTTTTAATATGTACAAAAGAGTAATTTATTATTGATATAAGAAAGGAAATTGCCTATTAATACTTTATAAGTAAAAACATGGCTTGTTTTATGACTGCATTAAGTAGTAGGCGATAATTGTATCTATAATGTGAATATAGAATTTTAGGTTTACACCACCTTGTTATTATTTCCCAATAATGTAATTTGTAAAGACATTTATTTATTCTGCATAATACTTTAAGTAACAAATCGTTGAAGGAAAATAAATAAATGATAAGTAGTGCATATTGGATTTAAAATTTTAGAATAAATCACTTGGCTCTGCTTGAATCAGCAGAGGCTCATTTTAGGAGAAAAAAGAAAGGAATTATTATGTAAAAGTATATTGTAATAAATCGATCTTTAATTTAAGAATTTCTATATTTTCTTTAAATAAATTATTATTTTTAAAAATATAGCTGCTTACATGTTCATTTATTTCAATATATCGGCTTATACGTTTTCTTATTGAGTAAAATGGCCTTAATCCCTTAAAATTAGAATTAGAAGCACGTATTCATTCATTTAAGATGAAGGAGGACACTTGTTTACTTTCGGTGCTCCTCACGGACAAATATAATATTTCAAGCACTTCAATTACATTGCATTGTAATGCATGGTGATACATTCGTATTTTTCATACTCATCGCGCCTGCGTCACCTGACCACCATAATAATAATATTACGAGTCTAACCTAACAAGAGTTTTATTACGATAGTTTTGACTGTACGCTTGTGCTTTTATAACCTATACATGTCACATGCACGTAAATACCATAAAGCTCGTTAAAATTTCATTGTTATAAAGGAATAAAAACGTATACTAGTTAATTAAATAAAGGATGAATTTATCTACTAGATGTTAATTAATTTTTAATATAAAAATGTCTCTGTACGACGATTTCGACAAGCACCGTACCACAGATAAAGTAGCAGGATGGTCTTCTGGAATAAAATTACTGCAGTCTCAACTTCAACTAAAAAAAGCGGCAATACCGCACGGTAAAAGAGAACAGAGTAAAAAATCGGCGGCCGTCTTGGCACCTGTTATAGATCTGAAGTCGAAGGTACGCGAGACTGAGAAAGAAGACGAGGGGGTTATTAAATATTTTGCAACAAATGCAAATAATCCAATTGCAGTTGGATTAGAATACGATTGGAACGTTGTTAATGAGTATGATCCTTCTTGGCCAAACGAGTATGAAAAAGTTGTAAAGGAATTAAGAGACCTTCGTGACCGAGAACACGACCAAGAGAATGAGCAGCGTAAGCGCAGAAGAGAAGCCACTCATTTTGAAGAGAATCAGATGTCGACCATAGCCGCTAGTATAAATAATATTGAAAGAGACGAAGAGCGCAGTACTTTTAGAAGCAATGCAGGCGGTGCTACCATTGCTCCACCGCCATCGTTGCAAGAAGCACCTGAAATTGTACCTCCTATTCCAAGGCCCAATTTGAACCAAGGATATGCGACGTCATCTGTTGCAGCAAAAATAATGGCCAAATATGGATTTAAAGAAGGACAAGGTCTTGGCAAAAAAGAACAAGGAATGTCGGTAGCGTTGCAAGTTGAAAAAACTAGTAAGAGGGGTGGAAGGATAGTAAGTGAAAAAGAACAATTGATGCCGCCTCCTATGCCTATAAGTGCATCACCTCCTTCAAATTCACAAGGGCATCATTCGCCTGTACATAATCAAGAAGAACCTAGCATTACTGAAATAATGAAATCACCAAGCAAAGTTGTTTTATTAAGAAATATGGTAGGACCCGGAGAAGTAGACGACGATTTGGAACCAGAAGTCAAAGACGAATGTAATACTAAATATGGCGATGTAACTCGTGTAGTAATCCACGAAGTCATAGATGCTCATCCAGAAGAAGCAGTGAGAATTTTTGTGGAATTTAAAAGAATCGAGAGTGCCATTAAAGCAGTCGTGGATTTAAATGGACGATTTTTTGGTGGCAGACAAGTTAAAGCGGGATTTTATTCTATAGAAAAGTTGAACAATTTTCAGTTATTAGATTAGTGTATAATAAAATAGAAATATATTATATGCATTAAATTATAGTTATATATTTAAAACCCTAAGCCATGAATTTGAAATAATTTCAATTGATTTGATTTACTTTTTATAGATGCAAGGTAATTCAGACATAAGCCCGTGTAAAGTATGTAAAGATAATATGATTTTCACATGTATAAAGATAAAATGACTTTTATATTTATATTATTTGATTACAATTGTTTGATGTCAACATATGTAATATACAAATAATATAATAAACCAACTTGTCATTGTAACCTGTTTTCTTTCCTTTAACATTTATAATGTAAGAATGCTTAGTAGAACGTTTATAATAAGTACATACGCACTCAACTGTTTTTCAGTACATGCGGACGCATACATACGCACACTATCGCGCGTAATTATAACATGTAAAAATATATAATACCTGGTTATTTAATTTTTTAAAATAACAGACATACTTTTATTTAATATTTTAATAACTTTGATAGATAAGTTAATAATTAAGTTGAGAAGAAATAAAAAATTTGAAAGAAGACGTCTTGTATTGTTTTTGTGTATAATTTATTATTCCTTTTCTGAAATAAACTTAAACAAAAGATTTCGCAATATCAGTTAAATGTTATTTCATAATACGTTTCAACATATCGTTTGATCGTTCACGAACGCATTTTAATGCTCAAACATAATCATTCTTTCGTTCTTTCGTTTCGCTTCCACCCAATTTATCTGCCATTGTTTATACGACCATTCGTTTATCACGTAATTTATCACGTAAATGGGCCGCTTTACTCAGAGACCCTTAAGAATTTTCACCTTTTATCGGTCCAATAAAGCATTTCCTATATAATTAATTACCGAGACGACGACGACGACGACGACGTATCGTTTACGAATTACGAACAGAAAATTGAGCAGAAACATTCGAGACCAAGGCAACAAGTTTCATTTAATGACTTGACGGCTGCACAATCCTTATTGCTTATTAAGGATATTAATTTCCTTAATCGAACGAAATGCTGAATTCAAATAAGCCTTGGAAACGTTTTCTTCAGGCGATTCTGAATATCTGACGGTAGCGCTATGCTCCGTCCAATGGAAATCTCTAGAACGTTTTAGAAGTTCAGAAATCGAACGTTAACTCGGTCTTTTTAAATTTTCAAAAACATTTATTAGCGCACAATTTTTCTTCTCTTATTATTATTATTATTATTATTATTATTATTATTATTATTATTATTATTGGTTGTTAAAGTCGTACTTTCTGTAAAGATGTTGTTGTAAAATTATTCTTGGATGATTATTTAAACAGAGAATTTTTCTGATAAAGCAAACAAAAATGACAGTTTGTGATCTTTACTGATCAATTTTATCTAAGATTGCGTTAGCTTTCGTTAATCAACTTAGAGATTAAGTAGGGGAGGGTAATTTTTTACAAGTCTTATAGCGTCTTAGCCATAAGTATACGAAAATACTTTATTTGCATGAAATGGGAAAGCGCATTCTTAATAAAGATATAAGAAGATAATAAATCAAAGCCGTTTATATACGTTATCGACGCTAAACAATAGATTTTCCAAAGCGACGGTCGCGTTGCATTGAATTCGCCATTAGAACGTGTAAATTACTCACTCCCCCCCTCCATCCACCCCTTCCCCGCCCTCTCTCACTCTCTCTGAGGATAAGAAAATTTTTCGCAATTATTCTGCAGCATCGCACTTGCGCTATGCAGTTCTCTCGGGCATTCAATATTTGCAACATGCGCATTGCGCTTGTGTCATCCATATAGATCTCAAGTGATAAGTGCGACGCCAAGATTTAAGGATCCAGACCAGTGCTAATAAATAATCCAAGTAATTTCAAGTTTAGTTCTTGAGTTGGTTACCGGAAATCTAGAACAAGACCTAGAACAAGGCACTGATCTATATTGATTCTACTAAAACAAGTAAGGCGTTATTATTAATAATTCTCTTGGGAATTATAATAGGATGATATTATCATAATTCAATGCTTGGCTTTTTCGTTTTTATAGTCAATCATCTTTATTTAGGATAAAATAAATAAATAAATAAATAATACGAAGAGCACAAGGAAACTCTTGGCATAAATTATTTTATCACAATAAATTTGTTTTTTGCTTTTTTTTTTTTTTATACCTAATACAATAATACTTATCGTATTTTACTTGATATGTACACTTGACTTAGCATTCTATTAAATAAAACACTGTTGTATCTTATATGTGCATTTTGTATGATTCAATAAAAAGATTTGTTTAACATATTTCTGACATTTACTTCTTTCTAATTATTGATACCTTCTACAATAAGATTATTATGGATGTGCGATAATTTCCTTGCATTCTTACTTATATGTAGAATTTTCGCACTCATTTCTGCTGCACAGAATTTTTTCCTTAACTTTCTTCTTTTTCATTATTACTATTATTATTAATTTTTTCTTTTATTATTATTATTATTATTATTATTAATCTTAGCGTACAGTTTTTTTTTTTACTTATATAGCACGAGTATTGGATTTCTTTTTTAATAATTTATTAAAGAAAAAAAAAAAAAAAAAAAAAAAAAAAACAAGCTTGTAAAAAAATTGAATCCATGCACAATTTTCTAAGCAATAGAAAACGAAAATGTACGTTTTCACGTACAGTTAATGATTATCTTTGCAAGAAATAGAGGCATTTTTCTACACGGAGCATTGCAAATAGCTAATAGTGCTTTTTCTTTCCTTTCTTCGATCCTATAATGCGGCTTAATGAGGTAAGAATTCTTAATAATTAAAATTCATTCGTGGACTTTCAACGTTAAATCCTTAGATTACTTTATAAATGCTTCCTTTTTTTCTTTTTCTTCTTTATTTATGATTATTAATCATAAAATTGTAGTAAATGATATTTTTATTGCCATTTTTCAGATCGCTTGTACGTAAATGAAGACCGAGAGCGATAATAATAAGGAACCACTGATACTTTCGGCCTCCAATAAAAAGAAAGTAAAAAGAAAATCGATCTTGTATCGTTACAGATTCTTCGTATTTATGAATTTATGTATGATATTGGCTTTTTTTACTTCGGACTATGGCGGATCGAAGGGTTCGTCTTTAAAATTTTATCGCATTTTATCTTTTTATACATTTTTATTTATTTATTTATTTATTTATTTTGTTTTTTTTCTAGCAAAATAAGTATTCCGTTGCACTGTTATTTAATTGTTTAAGTAAAAGCGATAATGTTTATTATCAGTCAAGAGTTGATATAATATTCCGGTAAATGTAGTAATAATAATAATAATAATAATAATAATAATAATAATAATAATAATAATAATAATAATAATAATAATAATAATAATAATTCTTAAGCCTTCGCAATATAGTATTTTTTACGTGCATTAAAAAAAAAAAAAAAAACTGCTCCGACGGAGTTAAGGAACTTCTTATTCGTCGATATTAAATAAATTTTAACGTATACTACGCGATTAAGAGTATTTAAGTTTCACGTCTCCGTTCGCATGGCATAATTAACCTAAGGTTATTACTGCGTATCTCGAATACCTCATGAATCGAATGAGATCTTTTGGGGCAGTATATTGAAGTAATTAATTTGCATGTAATATAACTTTGCGTAGGAATCGTCAATGAGAGCATTGTGATCTGGTACTTCGCGGTACCTCTGATTTACCTTGAGGCTGGAACTTGTTGCGAGCACAAAGAACTTTTTTCGGTGCTACGCGACGGTTACCTGCTTTTATTTTTGATGCTGTTCGTCTACCTGCTGGTCCCTGCTTTGGCAGCATTGGGATGTTACGCCCTGAGTTACTACACCGGCCTCAACGTTCGCTTGCTCAAGGGAATCGAAGTAATTCATTCAATTAGAAATTATAAGATAAGGGAGAGAGAGAGAGAGAGAGAGAGAGAGAGAGAGAGAGAGAGAGAGAGAGAGAGAGAGAGATAAGAGAGGTGATAAGAGAGGCGATATGAGAGAGGTGATGGGATTAAAATGACTTTTTCATTTTAACAGGAAAAAAAAATAAAAAAATTGAAAAATAAAAAAAAAACAGTGATCAACTGGACGACGTAGTACTAGGATTATTAATCTTTGATACTTGAAATTCTTTATTTATAGCAAATTTTACAATAAAATAGGAAAATACATATTTGGAAATATTCTAGTTAATAGAACTAGCACTATTTATTTATTATTTATTTTTTTTTTTTTAAACTATTTTTAGCATCTATTTTTATATTTACACAAATATTAAATACTTTGTGAATTTAGGTCTTACACTGTCTACCTCCACCGTTCACTACAAGCTTAGCTTTAAGCCGAATCGCGCACGCAGACATTCCCACGAGCGTCGTAACAACTTTAACGTGCCATTTCGGGGGCCTCGTACTCTCCCCAATTTTACTGTACATTATGGTAAAGGATATATTATATTGAAAGCGATAAAATTGCTTAAAAAACAGTATTTTAATAGTATTCACTAAAAAAAAAAAAAAAAAGGTCTGCACGGTTGCACGAATACTTAAGTTATCTTCAACTCTATACAATATATGTATATATATGTATATATATATATATATATATATATATATATATATTGTTTTTATTATAAATTACGGTGATATTTAAACAGAAGCCAAACGTTATAATAATTCCGTATTTTATCCTCTCTATACTATTATTATTTAACTTCATTTCACTTGCTTTGCATGGTATTTCGAATAATGTTCTTTCATTAATTCTATAATTGATTATTGCTTATTTGCTTACGTTAAATGCATAATTACATGTAGTCTAGATCGTAGTAAGTTGACACGTTATGTGACCAATTATGAAGAAACTTTGAAATCGGTATCACAGATTCATGATTGGTTTGGCTTACAAAGAAACTTAATGCAATATTTTTTTTATGTATTAAAATAAGCGTGGAAAAAGCGTTATATGTATATATATGTGATTGTTATTACAAATGAAGTAATTTATAGTTTTTACAATAACAAAGTACAATTTCCAAATATTCATTTTTAAAACTCTAACTGTACTTTATTTACATTTATATAATAATAATAATAATAATAATAATAATAATAATAATAATAATAATAACAACAATAATCATCATCATTATCATCAATTATTAAATAGTATAAATAATAATAATAATAATATAATACGCAGTATTTATAAATGTCTTATGTATTACAATGTATTTTAAGAGTTAAACAATTACCTCTCGATTAAGAAAATGTATTTACATAAAAATTATTGTCTGTTCTGCTAAGTAACGCACAAACAATATTTTTACGAAATTAAATTTGTTTATTTTTAGACACCATAAAAAGAGTATAAGGTCTTGTTTAAAACGTGAATGTTTATTTGTTTTTGGTTTCCTGATAAATTTTGCATCAAACACACGCATGAGCTCGTCACAGTGGAATTTGCAAGTAATACTTTTTTCGAACAATGGCATTGTATATGGAGTTTTTTTGTTTTTGTTGTTTTTCTTACAATAATCTAATCTAGTGGATAAATCACACGCACGAGCATAATAATGTAGTGGATTAATCGTCCAAGACGATAAAGAAGAAGACGAAGAAAGAAGAAGAAGAAGAAGAAGAAGAAGAAGAAGAAGAAGAAGAAGAACAAGAACAAGAAGATGAAGAACAAGAAGATGTAAAACCAAAAAAAATTGGTAATAAATAAGTATAATTAGAGGAACTTGAAATAAAATCATAAACAACTGTAGATTAATATCAAACACAATGTTTATTCAAAATAAATTCTTATCTCCATATATCACGGTTGTGTGTAGTTGGGTGCAACGGTGCCGCCGCTCACGGAGATAAATTTACGCGAGATCACATACAGCACAGTGATACCACTGGCGATCGGCGTCTCCCTCCGCTCAATATGCCTCAAGGATCGTAGAGCGATTACGGAGGGACGCGGCAGCTGGATTTCCCAGCCGCTGCTCCTCCTCGTCGCCTACAATCTTTTCTGCGATGCTTTCACCATCGACGCTGCAACTCTTTACGCGATTGACATCCTCCTATGCGTCCTCATTGGTGACTATCATCCATAATTATACTCGCACGCACGCACGCACGCACGCACGCACGCACGCACGGCGTACACGCGAGCGAGCGAGCGCGCGCGCGCCTATGCACGCACCCGAGCTTGGCTATATTTCAAAGTCTAGGGAACGCGAGATTTATATCTTTTTAATTTTATTCACACGTTTAGAATATACATATATATATATATATATATATATATCCTTATCTAGTTTAAGCATGTTAAGTAGAAACTTTGAAGTTTTAATATCGAATAATTGAACAGAATCTATCTGTATTTATTACATACCGATGGATCGATCAATCATATTTATGAGTGAAAGTACAGCCTATCTTAATTGTACTCAATTTTTGTACATCTTGTCTACCAGATAGTATAAAAAAAAAAAAAAGCTTAACCCCTATTTTTAATAAAAATGGAAAAAAAAAAAAAACAATTACAAGAGCCATTATTTAACAATTGATTGGAATGTACATCAATTTAATTTTATCATTAATTAATTATTTCCTTAATCGGAATATTCCTTAAGAAAATACTTTATTTTTTAAATAATTGCTTCAATCGAAACATAGAGTAACAATAAAGTGTTTAAATCTATTCACTAGTATGAGATAAAACAGTTCGTGTAGAAAAAGACACTGGTATTTTTATAGACTACGATAATCGACCTCTCATTAAATTTCCGTTCTTCCTTTCCTTATATCTTTTTGCCTTTTTTTTTATATATAAAAAACCATTAACGATAATAGTAAACTATAAATTCTATTGCATAAATAAATTTGAGATGCTTATTTATACTAGGATTTTCTCCCACAAGTGGAAGGATATTATTATGCTCCCCCCTCCCCCGCCCCTTCTCACTCTCTTTAAAGAATCGTATGAGAAACGATAAGCGAGACTGGATGTAAAGTAACGTAGAAAATTGTTTTAGCGACCTGCAACTCCTTGAATCGGATGAAAATATAATGAGCTTTGAATTAACGAGGAAATGATCACGCTAATTGTTTGTTTTTGTCCCGGAAATAGCCTGCCTCAGCCAAATAGCTGTAACGTGTGTCTGCTGGACATTGTGCAGCACGTGGCTAAGTCGAGAGGTGCGCCTAGCGTCGGTCTTCACGTGTACCTTCAAGTCAATCGGCTTCGGGGAGTGGCTGGTGAAAGCAGCCTTTCGAAATTCGGCGGAGGCTACGACGGTGAACTTACCACTTAGAATATTGACAGTAGCGCAACTGTTACTTGGCAGTTTGATGGCGAGCTGGCTCGCTTCGTAATTTCTCATCGATCTCTCTCTCTCTCTCTCTCTCTCTCTCTCTGTCTCTGTCTCTGTCTCTCAACGAAAATTCATCACGACATTCAACAGGATTCACAAATCGTCTCTTACTATAATGATGGCGTATCTAGTAAGCCTAGCGATATATCGTTAACCGTATAAACTTAAAACAAGAACTTCTTATTGTAAAATAAAACTAATTCTGTAGGCTCAGGGATTATATGACAGAATAATAAACGAGTACAAAAAAAACAAAAAAACAGTCTAGTTTCCCATACAAAACATAGCGATTTTATTCTACAAATAATGGGATAAATTTCAATTACTCATCTGTTCTCTTTTCTCATCAGTTGCTTTTCTTTTCTTTTTTTTTTCATTTAAGTTTTTTCTTTTTTGGAAAACTCTCATAGCAAGTGTCTTTTTTTTTGTTGTTGTAGTTGTTGTTGTTGTGACAAGCACATTATACGACAAGTTTTCATTGCCTTATATCATACAATGTGCCATGGCATACATAATGATAACAAATATTTGTTTTAACACTCAATTATTGACACCGAAAGGTGCTCACACGAACAATCTATCGCTCTCGCCTCATTCTCTCTGTTATACAATGCAAATCGAGTAATTAGTAAAATAGTCGATTGGCAATACGGTAGTATTAATCATGTAGTGCCGTAAGCACGCAAATTTGATCGAAAGATACTCTTATATTTTATGCAATAAAAAAAGATTCGTCAAAAAGGTCACAGAGTTTGCTATCGCCGCCAACTGCGGGGTTCGCCGTCCTCGTCCTCCTCTTCTTCGCCCTCGTCTAACAGTAAAGCTTCGACGTCTGCCACGTTCTATAATGTAACGATAAACGACAAACGGCATTAGAGTTAACATTATCTTTATCACTAGAATAAATACGAATTAACGTAGCGATTACATGCGCAAGGTTATGAAAATTAAAATAAATTAAATTCTATCAATTTAAGGGGGGCGACGGACAACTCGTAAGCGGCATAAAGATTCGTTGAATCGTAATGGCGAGTAAATTTTTAATGCCTGTCATGTACGTGGCAGTCGTGGATACTGATAAAAACGCGTAAGGACAATTAACATAACATTATAACGATCGAAGAAGAGAAAATTACCGTAACCAAAAAATACGTTATCGTTATATTGCGGGAGGGGGGCCGATGGGGTGGGGGTGGGGGTGGGGGTGGGTGAGAGAGAGAATCAAAGCTCTGTCGAAGCGAATTAGTTACCTCTAGATCGATTTCCTCGTCAGTGATGGACTGCAACTGCTCGGATCGTTGAGTGGTCGCGGAGCCGGTTAAGTTAGCGGCAGCGGGTCCGGAGTTACTGGCTCCGACGCGATGCAACAAGTGATGGCCAGATACCCAGGTTATGGAGAGCACGCGGTCTTGAAAGTTACGGCCTTTCGACATGGCCAGCTCCGCTTCCTTTCTTGATTTGTAATTTATAACGATGGAAGGCGTGGCATCGTCTACGATCTGATTCACGATCTCGCCGAATTGCTTTTTAAACATTAAATGCATTATTATTATTTATTATTTATTATTATTATCATCATCATTGGTCTTGGATTAACTAGGCGGGGGACGTTGTGGAGAACGTGGCGGGGTACACTAGTATCATCCCGAATTCGGGTGAATCGCGCTTTTTTTACCCTCGTCACTACTACTAAAGCGCCAGGGAGCCCTCCCCACCCCTCGCAAGCCATTCTAACGTCAATTATTATGTATTGCGAAGAAGGGAATAATATAGCGTATACGCCGTACCTGGAAATGGGCTAATACTTCCGTTTTCTCCTCGGTCTCGTAACCAGAGACGAGAAGATTAGTCGGCCGGTGGTCGACGGAGACGTGAGTGAAGCTGCCCCCTCGACCTCTGCCTCTGAATGTATGAGTAGCGGCACGGGGTGGTCTCGTCGGCCTTGCTCCCCTCCCTGTACTCGTCGTGTTCAGCTCCATGGCGGCTGCGTGGGCCCTCAGTTCGAGTAATCTGCTCGTTTCGTCACAAAAACAATTCAGTCGGATGCTCGAATGTCGCCCGGGGTTATTCGGTTATAAGGGCAATAAAAGAATATAATTTATCCCTCCCCCACCCACCCTCACCCCACGCCGCAAAATTTCCGAAATTCATTACACCGTAGTTTACGTTTGGCCAAAACTGTATTTCTTTAATAAAGGATATTTTAGGGAGGAACGCGACTTTCTCAAAATCGCCTCGACGGCCTTAGGAAAAGCTCCGCAATTTAAATCGATTAGATGCAAAAGAATAATGATAAGAATAAGAAGAAGAAGAAGAAGAAGAAGAAGAAGAAGAAGAAGAAGAAGAAGAAGAAGGAAAAAACGAAGAATATCGGCCTCGATGGTTCGGGTAAATTTGTGAATTATTAGCGAAAAATAGAGAATGAAAGAAGTAGAGCCGCAAGCCTTTTATGATTCCCGGGCGTTAAGGTAGAATTCCAACGCGCCTGCCTGTCTTACTTCTTTTGTAATTCGGCGGAGTCTTGGCCCTCCTGCTGAGCGGTCATGAGATCGAGCTCGGCGTCGAGGATTTCTCTCTGCGCCTGCTCCCGCGTCTTTGGCAGTGGCTTACTCGTCGCGTTGGTGCTCTGCCCGTTGTTACCTTGGGCTAGGTCCTTCCTCAGGCTGTCAATCGACTGCTGCATCGCTTTAATCGTGACCATTATCGCGTCCTTCTGGTCAGGATTCTTCTCGGCCCGATCGATCAATGACCTCAGCTCGGTCAGCTGCTTATCGAGAAGTTCCTGCTTCCGCTTGCGCAAGTCAGCTGTCAGTTTCAGAGCCTCTTTCCGCTTCTCCTCCTGCTTCTTCTTCAGGGTTTCTTTGGCTGCTAATATCTCTTGCGTTTTCTTGATCGCGAGGACCTTGTCCTCGCGCGACGACGACGACGACGACGACGTCGCCCCAGCCCCCCCGGCCGTCTTCGCCGCTGCTCCGGCCAATGACGTTTGACCACCTCCCTGAGTCTGGGCTTGCTGATTATTAGTCGCACCCGACTGCTGCGACGACGGCTGCTGCGACGACGGCTGCTGCTGCTGCTGCTGCTGCTGCTGTTGCCCCGGTTGTCCCTGTTGCTGAGACAATGGCTGCTGCTGTTGCCCAGGTTGCCCCGGTTGCAGTGGCTGTTGGTCCTCCGTCGAACGACGGGTCGGCACGTACTCGTTGTTGTCGTCCGTTTTATTCGGGCCCGTCACTACCGCGGCCCCCAATCTGTCCTTGACCGATGGTCGCTGGCTCATTGCTGCGCAACAACCGACAACGTCATATCATGAAATCTCCTTTATCGAATTGCTAAAATAGCTTGCGGGATAACGAGCGGGGAGGATGGAAAGAGATCTGACCTTGCTTGCCGGGCGGGACGTTCTCTATGGCCCCGGCTGCCGCGGCGTTGTTATTGACGTTGTTGTGCCAGAAGACCCTGATGAATCTGTTGTTGAGCACGGCCTCGGTGCAGCGGTAGGCCCTCTTGGCCTCGATCGGCAGCTCGAACGTGACGAGCGCCGCCTCCGGGTCGCCCCCTATGTTCACCTGGATATTTACAATTTTGCCGAACTTGCTATAGTAATTGTTCAACTGGGAGATGTTGTTCAGCATACGCGGCACCTTCTTCAGCTCGAGGGAGCAGTTGCCCGGATTGTGGATGGTGCGCTGCTTGGGCCCGAGCCGATTAAAGTCAAAGGCCTGCTTGCGCTTGAGCGGATTGTTCGGCGGATGTTGCTGCTGCTGTTGCTGTTGCATTTGTTGTTGTTGTTGTTGTTGCTGCTGTTGCTGCTGCTGTTGATGATGCTGCTGCTGCTGTTGCTGCACCTGTTGTTGTTGCTGCTGCTGCTGTTGTTGCGGAGGGAGCGGCGGTGGAGGAGGCTGCTGCTGCTGCTGCTGCTGCTGCTGGGCCGGATGGATCTGGTGGTGCGGGTGGTGATGGTGGTGGTGCTGCTGTTGGGGCGGTTGCTGCTGCATCGACAGCTCCGTCGAGTTCGTGTGCGGGGCCACGGGGACGCTTATGAGCTCGCGCTGACCCCGACCGTACATGACTCCCGGATTCGAAGGCGGCTGATGCCGGCCCCAGGGCACCTGAGGCTCCATGCTCGGAGCGTCGGGATTGTATTCCGTGAGAACGTCCGGAAAGCGAGCTAATTTTTGTTTCGTTCGTACTTTAGCGTGCATTCGTCGTACATTGGTTCGAGGAAGGGGCGGGAAGTTAAGGAAGTCGGACGAACGAAACGAACCCATATTGGCGTGGTGTTGATTGCGCAGATGCGGTGGCGGCAAGCTTGCGATGGGTAAGTGCGGAGGGGGCGCGTTCCCATTGGGACCGGCGCTTCCTGGTGGCGGGACCTCGGGAACCGCGACGACGGGCACGGCGCCCGGGGCCTGGCTGCCGTGGGGCCCGAATGTCAGTACTCGGCTCAGAGGTACGTCCTCCAAGACGACAGGATCGGTGCCGTGATCGTAGGGGCACAGGTCGCCTCGCATGCAGTATCCTTTCTCTGTAAACGACGATCGTAAGGTCAGAGATCGAAAATAAGCAATAAGATAAGGTAAGGTACGGTAAGGTAAGGTAAGATAAGATAAGATAAGATAAAATAAGATAAGGTAAGAAAGTAATGCATCGACGCTCACCGTCAAAGTCCCTGCAACGCCTCTTGCCCTGTCCGGACATGTTCGGAGCGGCGGTGACGACGCTCTGTATGGATTGACTAGTCGTTGACAGCCTCATGTCGACGTCGCCGTGGTTGCTGTCCTGGGTCGGGGTACCGCCGCCGGGGCTCGCCGCGCCCTCCTGCATGCGCTCGAGCCTCCCGAGGTCGGAGCGCTCGAGTCTGTCGAGCTTCTTGCGCTCGATCGACCGGGAGCGGGACCGCGAGCGGATCGGCGTCGGGGAGCGGTTCCGGAAGCGCGATCTGTGCTCGTTTCGCGTCTCCGGGCCGTCCCTAATGCGCGTGCGCAGGGGCGAACTGCTCCGGCTCCGCGATCGTCTGCTGTTCGTGAAAAACAAAAACAAACAACAATAATCATCTTCCATTATTTGCGCTCGGGTCTATTATATTCAAGATGAATGGAGAGGGGGAGGGGAGGCAGAGAGAGAGAGAGAGAGAGAGAGAGAGAGAGAGAGAGAGAGAGAGATAGAGACGTAAGAGGCTATCGAGAGCCGTTGGTGCCAACTTCCCAATTTAATAGGCGCCAAACTTGCTTCGTTATTCAACAATCCGACTCTCCCGTCACGGAATCAATCAATGCAATGACAAATAATAAGCAGATCTATACGTGCGCAGATAATATACGCCCCCTCCCTCTCGCTCTCTCTAAATTGCATTCGCATTCCCCGAGCACCGTCGTATGAAAAATAAAAAAAGGTACTCTCAATCTGACGAGGATAAAATGATAAGATGCATTCGAGCCTTACAACAAGCGAGATAAAGCTTTATTTTTCTTTTTTTATAATCGCTACTTGCGATGCCAGAACTTGGGATTTACTTTAAGCGGGCGCAACGAAAAGTTTCCTTCCCTTCAGACCTTCTACGTCAATTTTATAACGAAAACTTATTGTGGAGGTTTTTTTTAGTTTAAAAGTCTTCCGTTTGCGTTGACTCGTTTTACCTTCTCTCATGTCGACGAATATTGAGCGGAGGTGATTTATTTCTCCAAGGGCGACTTCTGTCTCGCTCTCTGTCTCTCCTGTGCTCTCGACTCCTGGACCTGCGTCTGTCTCTGTCCCAGGATCTTGACCGTGATCTCGTCCTGGATCTTGCTCGACCACTGCTTACAAAACAAACACCAATTCAATCACAAAGTTGGCACAATGATACTACTAATTACATATGTATGTGTATGGCTCTCTATCTATGAATCTACTACACTCATTCGATAAAGTCCAATGTTCATGTTTTCCACTCAATGGGCAATAATGACAACTTACCGGCTTCGAGGTCTTTTATCTCTATCTTTATCTTCCTTTTCTGATTCGGATTTCCTCGTTTCGCGTTTTATTGCTACGGGCGGAGCCGAGCCATTAATATGCAGCAAAGGTGTTGTATTCACTGTATTTAATGGGACAGGATTGGTCGCTTCGATGGCGGATGGCATTAAAACCTGAGATGTTGTCGTAGTAGGGGGTGTTCTACAACCATCCTCTTCCTTAATCTCCGGTAATATGTATTCCTGATTCTCGATTGTTTTAAACACTAGGTTCACAAAGCTTTGTGTTTCTGTAAAGCATCGAGGGGATGAAACATTATTAAGGAATAAATATCAAAAGCGCAGTGGACGTACGAATGACACGGTAAGCAAGAAGAAAGGTATACCTTGCTGTAAAAATATATCAAGCTGTTCGATCATTCCAAATCGAATCTCATCTATCGTTTTGTCCTTCTTGACTAATGCGTACACATATTTAGCCAATGCTTCTGGATCTGCCTCACATCTATAAAAAAGAAAAGGAAGGCATTGTCAGTATGGTAGTAATTGTAATATTCGGCTATACGGTCAAATGGTTATAAAACGCGTTTTCCAACGTGGGTGGACGTGGGCGGTCGGCTCAGTATAAATTGCCCTTTGGGAGGGCTATTTAGTGAGTGGGGGAGGGGGGGGCGGAAGGAAACGAAGCGTAATAGCGCATTATTGCGTAAAAGAGAAAAACATAAGGCAGCGGAACGTTGGTCGAGAGGGATAGACGTGGGGCAGGGGGCAGAGGGGCAGAGGGGCAGAGTGTAAAGTAACTACATACGTTTCGAGCATTATTGGTCATTGTTATCACTAGGCAGCGCGATTATAAGAAAGGATGTAGCCGTATAACTATTACAAGGCCTTGTCGGACTTAATGGCTAAATTAAAAGTACAGCAACGTGCACGTACATTATATGTTAATGGATCTCCGATATCGGGAAAAAGTTCATAGGCAGGCTTCGTTGGTGGGGTTGTGGGGTGGCGGCAGGAGGAGGAGGAGGGGGAGGTACAAGAGAGCAGCAGGCGAGGAGATAGAAAAGACAACACGCAGAAGGCGTTAAAAGGAGTGAAAACGAGCGGGGTGGGCTGGGGGATGGGGTGCGGGGAAAGATCGAAAGGGTAGCTTGAGCGGCCGGGGAGGGGGGGGGGGGTGTAGCGAGTTAACCAAAAGGGGGTTAAAGGAAAATTAGGGTGGTCTTACGAGGCCGAAAAGTAAAACAAACGGACGGCGTTCTAGGGGTGGTTGAAGGGGTTGCCAGTGGGGGGGTGGGGGGAGAGCCGAGGATGCCGAGTATAACAGCGAGCCGGGGGGTGGCGGTGGTGGGCGGAAGAGGATCGGCAACATGAGGAAACCGTGGAAGTTTTTCCTGTTATCGCGAGAAAACGTCATGGCATACGCTTACGGACTCCCGGTCCGTAGTAGCAGCAGCGGCAGCAGCAGCGGCAACACACATAGGAAGAGCCACGCATACGTAAATACGCAGGCAAAGGTGCGCGCGCGCTCGGCCGCGTTGTTCCCTTGTGCTCGTGTAGAAGCCACGGGCCATGGAGTAATGGAGCCATGTAGCCATGGAACAATGCAGAGGACCGTGTGGGTGAATGAGAGCGAGGTCGAGCGCGCTCGCGTTACATCTCCTTAGGGTTATCGGGGTTCGTGGGCATAAGCAGAGATGCCGATGGAGCACGAGGGAAGAATCAGTGGACCTTAAAACGACTCCCATGGCTCTTGGCGATTACAAATTACACATACGCGCGCGCGCGCGCGCGCGCCTCGGCCGCACGCGCATGCACATAACGTGCGAGAGCGAGAGAGAGAGAGAGAGAGAGAGAGAGGGAGACATACGCATACACACGCGTATACGGGCAGGAAGGATACATAGAGAGTACAGAGAGACAGAGACAGACAAGCAACACTCGGACAGGAAGATAGATTCAAGGGGGAGAGAGAGAGAGAGAGAGAGAGAGAGAGAGAGAGAGTGAGAGTGCGAGAGGGGAAAAAAAAACAAAACAGAGGACCGCGTTGGACCGGGTGGCGAGCCGAGGCGAGGGCGGCCACGGCCGCCGCCGCCGCCGGTCCGAGGGATCCCCGGGAGGTGCGTAATATAATGGAGCCTCGGGCGCGAGTCGGGTATGGCGACGAGGGTCACAAGCTGGCCTACTTACAGCGGCTCCAAGACGGCCGTCAGCCACGCCTTGAATTGCTCGGGATTCTCAATAAGCATCTTCGGGTGGGCCGTGAGCGCTCGTGCGCTGGAAGATCGGGAGGGAGGCGCGAGCCCCAGGTCCCCAGTCGGCAACGACTCCGGCTTCGAAGGGAAGGTGAGAGAGCGCTGCCTGCGTCGTCGCCTAGAGCCACCGCTGCGCGCCGCCCAACTACTCGCGCAACTCCGTCGCCATTGCTGGATACGTCTGGCCGCGGCTGCGCCTCATCCCCGAGGGGCAGCGCTGTCGTCTCTTGCTTTTGCTCTCTCTCTCTCTCTCTCTCTCTCTCTTTCTCTGTCTCTTTCTCACTCTCCGTTTTCCTCACTCCGTAGCCAGCCCCGGTCGCTCGCTACCCGCTAACCCTCACCCCCTCTTCGACCCACTATATGCGCGAAAATGTTTTTAAAGCAATCTCCTGGAGCGCCGAGGCCCCCTGTACCGCCCCCACGCGCGTCCGGAGATACCTCGCGAGGGCCGATTTTTATGGCCGCAGCACGAGGAGGAGAGGAAGGCTCAACGACGACGACAACGACTCTTCCTCCTTCTCCCCTTTCGTTATCGCGATCTTACGCGCGGACTGGCAATGGAGACACACGGCTGGCTACTCGGTAACTTTCACGCCACGCTAGCAAGACTCGACGTCGTCGTCGTCGTCGTCGTCGTCGTCGTCGTCGTCGTCGTCGTGGTCGCTGTTGCTACTGCTACTCTCGCTCGCTATATCTCTCACTCTCTCGCCACCGCAAACACGCGCGCACCTCGGCCGCTTCCCCGCTCGACCAACTATCGCCCACCGACCCCCACCGCCGCCCCCGCCAGTCAAACACGTCCTTGCCGCGACAATTTCAAAGCTAGCAGTCGCGACGCTTGCTCTTCGCTCGCTGTTATTTTTAAAGTTAAGGCTAAGAGACCGTACTTCCTCCTACTTTCATTCATCTACGCACGCATCTCCCCTCCTCCCCTCCCTCCAATCCCCCACGTCCTAAATTCTTCTATACGAGGATTATCGTATAACCAGGAGGATGCGTTACCTAACAACTCTCGTCGTCTCCTCTTTGCTATTTTTACATCCCCGACGCCGCTCTTACCATTATTATACGCCGAGCGTACCGTACACCTTTTATTTTCTCTCTCTCTCTCTCTCTCTTTCTTTCTTTTTTTTTCCCTCCTTTTTCCCACCCTTTTTTTTATAATATCCGAAGTAAGCAGCACCGCGATTTTACCGCTCTTTTCACGCACGCACATTTTCCCCCGATATCGTACATTTACTTACTTTACTTACTTAATTACTTACCTTTCACCCTCTCGTTCCTTGAGCTCTCGATAAGGGATTCTCGCTTCATTCTTCATAAATGCATGCGCATTTTATATAATAAGTTGTAAATAATGGATACGTGTGCACGTTTTACATATTTAAATAAAATAATTTATTGTATAAATTATTTAAAAAAAAAAAAAAAAACTACAGCTTACAACGCTTACGTTAAATACTAAACAGTCAATAGTAAAATAAATATCTAAATATGGGTTGCGTTAAAATGTTAACGTAGTGCTGTATAAAATTTAAAAAAAAAAACTCGTTTATTATTCATAAAAACGTATTTATTCTTCATCTTGAACAACCGTCGTCTTTTCAGATACATACAAGCCATCTAAGAACTTTCTTATATCCTTATTTTTGACAGTTGTTGATTGTTGAATCAAAGCGGCTGAAATTAAAAACATTCAATTTAAATAAACGACATCGCGTTACTTCATTAAATTCAAACGAATCGGCGCTTTTCTGTTTATTCTTCTTTGTGCAAAGAATAACGCCAAAAGTTTTATGGATTTTCATTACTTGGCAAATAATGCAATTTTAATTAAAAATTGTGCAATTAATCAAGACAATCCATTTTAAAAATATCACCACCAAGAGTACTTTATACAATAATCAATAAATGTATATAATAAATATTTGAATGCTTAAATTTGTAATTAATGAAAGCCTTGAAATTACCTGATCTTGAAACATCCTCCAGCGAGTTTCCTTCCAAAATAAGTTCATCCTTTTGTTTTTGAGAGTTGACAACGGTGACACCAGGTGCCATTTTAACTCTCCTAATAAACTTCTCTCCTAAAAAGTTACGGATTTCAATGACGGTGTTACCCTCAGTGGTAACGCAATTGATGGGAAAGTGAGCGTACACCGCTCGCATTTTGTATTGATATCCTTTGGTTACACCTTTCAACATGTTCTCTATGTGCGAGCATACAGTACGTACAGCAGCTAATTCTTTCTTGGTCCCAAACCATTTTTCAACTTTCAGCAACCTAGAATTAACCAT
This sequence comes from Ceratosolen fusciceps, assembly GCA_018883505.1. NCBI lineage: Eukaryota > Metazoa > Arthropoda > Insecta > Hymenoptera > Agaonidae > Ceratosolen > Ceratosolen fusciceps. Next base: position 5,282,853 of record RCIC01000003.1, on the reverse strand, counting down.
CTGAAATGGATCGAAGAATTTCAGGTATTACTCATCCAGTCAATGATTAAAGCATTTATCTTTAAACAGTTAAGTATCATCAGTTAAGGATTAATCATTTATAAGTAAATGAAGGGGAATCCAAATAAATCATCACAAATACATTTGATTGAAAGACCAACTTAGCAATCGATGCTTTAGAATGAAGTTTTAAACAATTTTTAAGTAACATGCAATGAACTCGACCTAAGACCTAAGACCAAAGACTCGAAGCAGTGGTTTTTACTCACACGAATATCAAGGGCCAGGTGCTTAAACGAACGTTTGAGGACTCCTCTGGGCCCTTTTACCGTTACAGTTCTTGATTTGACCGAGACAGTCAATCCCTCTGGGATTTTAACAGTTTGGTTCGTGACAATCTGCTTCATTTTGCAGTGGCTGAAACAAATCCAGACATTGAAATGTACACTTTGAGTTTAAGTAAAATAGCCGTAATTGTGTAAAAAAAAACGTATGAGAGTTAAAGAAAGTCGGTGAACGGATAGCTAAAGATCAATAGGGCACTTAATCGTGTAATATTTAATAAAGGAAACATCACCGCGTTAATAACTTGCTAAATAGACGTAATGACAACACAGGTGAAGGTTAGAAATCGTTATTAAATTATAAGACGATTGATAACAAAAATATTATATAGAGAGCGTAGAGCCGCGCGAGGAAAGAGTATTTTCATAATTCAACGTAAAAACAATATTTTCTTCGCGAAGATCGCCGCGGCTGTAAATGTGCTTCAAAATCCCCATTACCTCAGGCACGTCTCCTAAGGACCGGAAAGAGAGGTGCGAAGCAAGGAACAGATCATCGTTTCGATAGTGCGAGCAGAGCAATGATAATGCGAGAGTCAAGAGCCGAAACTCGTGATGCCTCAGTTAATCGACGCTCGGTGTCGCTGCGGTCGCTAATACTTCGAAATACAAACGTGAACAAAAGGAATCGTCCCCAAGAGGTTTTATTTATATATTTAATTCTCGATAATTATAACGGGAGTAGATCTAATGTCCGATTATTATTGTTGTTGTTATTATTATTATTATTATTATTATTATTATTATTATTATTATTATTATATACTTATATCAATAATCGTAGGGTTAATTTTAAATTAATTGACGAATTGAATTTTTCAAATAATGCAGTAAACCATTTTAATTTTTATTTAACATAATTTATTGAAAATATAAAATTATAATAAACGTCTTAAATAAATATTATAATAAACGATCTCAAATAAATTTTTATGGAACTCGTTATTAAAGAAAATATACCGACATCTTTAAAAATAAGCATATAAATAAAATACTATAAAGTTTTATTCATTCTGCGCGTTTTTTTATTTGTAAAAATTTATTCAGTATGTGAGGAGGTAAGTTAAACGATGTTATGTTTGGTAAAATTGTTTGACGTACACAACGTCTTAAAGTCTCTAGTGATCTGTGTACTAAATACTGAAAAAGAGAAAATTATTTTATCTTATACATTAAATAATACTATCTCAGAAAACAACAGTTTAATAAATTACTCTAGCTTCGTGCATTTTCTTAAACACTTTTATTCCCTTGGCCTCATTTATGGTATTCGTACTAATTAAATACTTCAACAATATTCTTTTTTCCGTCAATGACATAAATCGCCTGTAAAAATTAAAATTAATAAACCACTATATAGTATATCACGCCTACTCATTCTTCATTATTTCCCATAATACTTATTTCAAATGTTAAGAAAGTTACCTGGGCGGATCGTGTTTTTCGTGAGGTTCGGGCTCATAAGAACAACTTCTTATTGTACATATTTCACTATCTGACCATTTTTGTTTTTTCCACCATAGTTTGCTAAATATTATAATTAATTTTTTATTGACGAATTTTGTTATATATTATTGGGTACAAGAATAAATATAATTACAGTGGAACTATATCTCTAGAATTATGTTTCGAAATTAAATAAATCAAATAAAAGCAAAAAAAATTTACTCAATAATTTGCACGTCGTCTTCTTCGCTATCTAGAAATAAATTTAAATCTGAAGATTTTGAACTATTTCCATCATTTATATTATCGATACTCTCTTCGTCGCTCTCAATATTAATTATCTCTATAATTTTATTCCCAGAATTATTTTTTACATTATCTAAATTCTTCCAGAGTTTAATTTCTTCTAAATTGGAATTTTCTTTTATATTTACAGAGGTTGTTAGCGAGGGCTTATTATCACAGATATTTTCATTTATATTTTTTTGTACCTTGTTTTCAAATCGTTTACGAACAATATCTAGCTGGTTTTTATTTATGTTATTAGAACTTCTTAATACATCATTCACTATATCATCAACATTGGTATTATTATCTACCTCATCCATAAAACATTCATTTGATTCAATACTTTTATTTAATCTTATTTCATCATTTATACTTTCTGTTATTTCTTTGTTGATCAATATATCATTGTATAGTTGTAAACTGTTACCACATTCAAATCTAATGAAAAACAAAAAGTTAATTTCATCATGTTGACTATTTAATGTTTGAACTTATCAGTAACACGTATATTACATAATAAAGCAAATTACTTGTAACTATTTATATCAAGCGGTTCTCCAGCTTGTATAGAATCAACTATATAAGTTATATTATAAAGGTTTGGGCATTCATTATCTTCAACGTTTGTCATGTAAAGCTCGTCGGTTAAAATATGAGATGCATTATTAGATACTTCGGCTCCCAGATCCTGAAAATGATATATAAATATACAATTACAATTAGAGAAAGATTTAATTAAATAAAACTGTAACTAAATAGTAAGGCAAAGTCTTGCGGTGTCCTCTAAGTATTGCATTATTACATTAAAGTGAACGGATATTGTGGGAATATTAAAGTATTTATACAATTAAATGATAATGAAAATACCTTAACAAGTTGTATGTACAACTCTTCTGTCTTCGGTGACAGGCCTTTAAATTTGAAGTGGTAATTGGCGAATATATTTTTATACTTTTCCAAAAAATTGCTACATGTGGATTCACTCATTCTCCCGCATATATATATATATAAATATATATATTTCTTTGGATTTGGATGGGAAAGAACAGAAAAAGTGTTGGAAAATTTATTTTCGCTGGCAGACAATACTTTTGAAACGAAATTTTATACTCGTTACGTTGGTACAAAATACGGATGCGATGTAAAATATATATGTATATATATGTACATATATATATATATATATATATATATAGATAGATAGATAGATAGATAGATAGATAGTATATATTATATTGCACGTCAAATTCAAAATTCACCGCGATTTATGAGCACGTCAGGAGGTAATGGCGATTGAATCGCGAAATAAAAATTGCAGCCAACGAGGATGACATTTCTTTGACAATTTATCGCGTAACCATAGTACTAGGAACGAACAATGTCAGCAAATCGTAATAATCGTAGCTAATCATCCGATTAGTGCGGATAAAATAATTGAAAATCTTCGTACATGCACAATGATTGTATTTTATAATGACAGATGCGAGTAGTTATAATTCGTTTTGAAGAAGAAGAAGAAAAAAAGAAAGAAAGAAAGAAAGAAAGAAAGAAAGAATGAATGAATGAAAGAAAAGGACAAATAAAGAAAAATGTTGTAAACAAATTACAAAGTTAATTAGTAAATTATTTGACGAGAGAGAGAGAGAGAGAGAGAGAGAGAGAGAGAGAGAGAGACTCTTAAATAAGATAGATTTGTATGGGAAAAATTGAAATTTGAAGAAGGAAGAATGAGAGGAAGAAGAGAGCACTTGTTATTTATTATATGTATAATGGGTAGGGGAGTAGAGGGTAGGTAGTGATGTTTATAAAATTGCCATGGACTTCGATGTGTCGAAAGTCTCGGTCTCGCAGGCAAGTTCGGAGCCGTTGAGCGCACGTTAGTTAGTAGCGTTTTGTCGGCCGACTTCAGGTTCTCGGTCTTTCAGTAACTCGGCTGCACGGCATTCAAAGGATACCTCTGCGTTGCTCGAGGAGGCAGATCATCACGTACATCTCGCCATACTGCTCTAACGAGATTCTGGCATTCTGATAAACACGAATATGGCATCTCTTTGCAGACGAGTTCTCTACCCGATCATAAGACGCCAAGTGTACACGTCCGCCTACAGATCGTCAGGTATGGTAATCGGCCGCCCTGAACCTCTCATCGATCTCTGCGCCTTATACTTAGTTTACCCAGTCCGTCCCGTCACATTACGTAATGAAAAAGTTGTTATAAAAATTTTTCCTCGCACCTCCTTCACTATACTCCCAGCCCCATTAATATTATATTAAGCCAATAATAACAATAGCTATCAGCTTTCAATCATTGGACATTCTACTCTTTTTATAGATTGCAAAGACGACTCTTCCTGGCCCGATTACACCCGCGGACCTGAAAAATACCAAAGCCTATCAATAGAGCGCGGAGAAATGGTTTGTATCTATTTTTATTATTACCCTTTATTACGTATTATTTTATTCTTTTCTTTTTATTCGAGCGGATTGTATTACCGACCGCCCCCACCCCCTCTGCCTCTTTGACGTATTTTTGTAAGACAAAAACATGCCCGGACTTACGAAGATAACAAAATAAATAGGCCACATTACTTAATGCATGTATTATATTCTGACATAAGAGCAACATTCCTAAGACATTTCATTTCAAAGTTCAAAGACTCGACACGTCTTCTTTCGTACCTGAGCAGGAAATAATCAATATTACCAATGCCGACACGACCAAAGTTTTACATTCAGGAAACATAAATTCTAAATAATATTACGAAATACCTCGTTTTTTTTTATTTAATTATTATTTACTAAAGATAAAATTATAATGAAATATAATAATCAACGATATCCTTTTTATGCCTTTTTTATGGATGAGAATTTTATTTTTTAACTGTGCCGTTGTCTTTTTTATAGGACCCTTTTGATGTAAAAATTGAAAAGAGAGGAACTGCAACCAAAGAATCCCCGAGATTGATCGGTAGCTACTTTAAAAGTCGTTTGGTTGGATGTATCTGCACTGATGAGCAGTATTACATTAACTGGATGTGGCTTCACAAAGGAGAACCTCAACGTTGCGAGTGTGGTTATTGGTTTAAACTGATCGAACGGAAGTCAGTTGTGCAAATTTCAGAAAAATCTAGTTAATAATTTCAACCATCTTTGTTAGGGTTAATAATACATTACATTAGACGATCACAAAACTTTAGGGGAAAAGTTATACATCGTGCATCTACTTAAGATTCTTTAAGGAAAAAAAAAAATAAAATACAAAAAATCAAGCAATTTAGTATTTTAATGTAAATGATGATGAAAACTAGAATACAATTCCTCTTTAAAATCCATTTTAGTTGTTCTGCAAATAAAATTGTTTAAAATATTAATTACAATTAGTTTTATTTTTATTATCAATACCAAATCAATCGTTCCTTTATGATAGCGTTACGAATAATTATGAAAAATAAAAAGTTATCTTATCAACAGTTTGAGATATTTATTTTGACATTAAATAACAACCAAGAAAAGTCATTGTAACCATGTAATATGAAAACTTTAATAATATTATCGCAATTATATAAGAATGGACAAGCGCTTGAATGCAAGTATTAATAATACAATTGAAAGATATTATTATGGATCTATTTTAATGCCATCACATGACTGAAAGTAGTAAAAGAACCCCGCACATTCTTCAACTATAAATCTCTTTTATATATACCAAACCTGTAAAAACATGACTTAAAATATGTACAGTAAATATTTTCGCATCCTTAAAACTATAAATCAATCATTGATAACAAATCCGTTGTTTATTATTTATGAACATAAAAAAAAGAAAGAAAAACAATTCATTTTCCTTTAATTGGGTTCATCTTTAACTTCGAAAATATCATCGAATTTCGATTGACTACAACTGTCGTCGTTACTTTTATCATTTTCCGTGATATTCTGGGATTCAAAATTTTCATTAATTACTGGAGCACTTTTACTGGATGATTCAGGTAACAACCTGGATGCTTCTGCTTGACTGGACTCGGTTTTCTTTTTTAATTGTCCAACTAATGTGACGTATGCCGAAGGGATTAATCCTACGTTAACACTATCCGCAGCCCTTGACCAGCCAGGCAAATTTTTTGGCTGCAATGTTTGCGGAGCCAGCCATACTTTTTGGCCAACCTTCAACGGCAGTTCTTCTGACGAAGCTGGTGTGAAATCATAAAGTGCAGTCGCGGTATAAACCGGTTCTTTACTTTGCAGCCATTCCTTTGGATCATTGACTAGAATTGAAGAGAATGCATAAAGATATCTTTATTAAATATATATAATTTAGATTTCTCATGAAACTTTTTATTTCTATACATATATTTTATATTATTAAAGAAAATGATAATAAAAACCGATGGAGTAAAACATATTGTATCGCGTAAAAATTTAATTTTCCCAATTTTTATCAACAAATAGTGAAGTAATCGAATTATATCGTATATACATATAGTACCTGTTTATAAATATCTAAGGTACTATATATATATATATATATATATATATATACATATGTAATTCAATACTGAAAATAATTAACTGAGACTTCTTCTCTTGTAATATTCGTTTCTTTTAATTTATATTTATAAATTTACCATTGATTTTCATACTCCTTGCATTGCTTACTAATTTGTGAATTATGTATGGGGTGGCGAAAAGGATACTTAAAAATAAGAAAATTGGCCATGACGAGGTCTCGTGCTGTTCTCTATTTTCATTAAATACTTGGGAAATTCCTTCTCTCCATAAAATCTCATTGTTCATATCTTCATTTCTTATTCCTAAACAGAATATTGATTTCACGTTGTAATTACTTATATTTATACTTATTTGTTATAGTAACAAAATGCTTCATGTACTTACCTAACGAATGCTTTACTTTCCAATAAAACCATTTCAATAAACGAATTAAAGCGAAACTATTCAGAAGTTGTCTCAACATTGATCTTAACTTTCCCATATTCTCAGCCACTCCTAATATAGCCCTGAACGAGCTTGTCATAGCAAAAAATGTTGATTCTAACATCATAGTTATTGATGAAAATGTATGAACCATTGTTTCAATCGACTGAAATGCTGGTCTTGTACGTTCTTCGGCGTACTGCACAAATCTAGTTACATAAAACTATTATTTTTGTAATCATTATTACACAATTGTTCTTTAACGCTTTATAAAACAAATAAATTTAAATGCTTAAAGTACATAATTGTATGAGTAAATAATGCAATTAGTCGTAAATAGTAAGTGCTTTATACATAAATGAGAAATAAAAAAGCCAAATTTACGTCTATTTAAGGTTTAAATTGTATTGAAATTTTAATTTTATCCAATATTGTATTGTTAAATTTAACGCAAATACACGTTTATTGAAATTTTTAAAGCTTGTAACGAAATAGAATTATACTTTTGCTTATATATTAATATTCCAAGGTTTTTTAATGATAAGTATTATCGCTTGTATTACAGAATTTATGGAATAGAAAACCTGTTTTCTACATCTCCACTTGGGCCAGCCCATTGATTTTGTCCGTACATTGAATATCCTGAATAAGGTCCTATACTACTATATCTGTTCATAGCCATGTTATTCCAACCTGTTCCGTATCCATAATTGCCCATGTACGATGAACCAAATGGGCTGTATGACTGATAGGAGGAAACTGATCTGCGAGGTGGTAACGGTGGTGGATTCATAGGCATACCAGGCATTCCTCCACTAATTCTTTATACAGTGAAAAATGTATAGATTGTAGAAATTAGATTGACGATAGAAAAAAATATATTTTTTAAATTAAAATTATTATAAAGAGAAAGTAGAGCATATGGTATTTCAGATATAATAATTGGACATTAGGCATAAAATTGTTAACTTCCATTGATCTTTATGATCAATAAGCACGTGAGCTCAAACTAAAGTTAATTTTTAAATAATTTCCAAGAAGTTGTATGACCAAAACTCAAATTGGTTCTTAATCTTTATCATAATTTTGAAAAGTTCAGGCTGAATAATAATAATAATAATCAAAAGATTTACCCATCCATAATGTTTGGTGAATTGCGAAACTGAGTCGAGCCAAGGACATTTGTCTTTTGTTGATTCATCATTGTTTATTTATGTATTCTTTGCGTTAATAAGAATATTAAACCAAACTGCTCCTAAATAAAAATTATTTGTTACAAACAGATAGAAAAGTACATGAAAAGCTATGTTTTCTAAGGGTCTCTAAGGTAAATAAATATGTGCAAGCAAAAAAAGTCTAATCCTGAAGCAAACGAGCTTTAAAATCCATACGTTCATCTAACTTTATCTTATCAGGTGGATGCTGAGTATGTAAAATTTATGTGACAGTTCTTAAAAACGATTGTACGTAATGTAGAAATATTTGAGACAATGATTGGATGGTGCAGGAGCCTGGAGGGAAAGTATTTGGCCTCGCTGATTAAATAGCACAGAGAGTTAAAACGCCGAGGGCATTACTGCTTTGTCATTTCGCATGGGATGCACTGTTGTCGCAAGGAGAACGGGAAGGAAATAATAAAAATTGTATAGGATAATCGAACGATCGTCAATACTCTTTTGTAAATCGTCGGTTCGATAACGCACTACCGTTTATTAATCATTAACAATAATTAATAATGACAATAATAATAACAATAACAATAACGCAAAAGACGTTGTAAAGTGCTTGTGGACAAGTAAGCACAAGTAAGCACAAGTAAGCACAAGTAAGCGCAGAGCGTGTCAGATTTAGAAATAATAATTACTATGGCCTGGGGCCTGGTACGTCTGCCGAGATCAGTGAGATCTCTCTTGCCTCCTCTTCTCGCGCTTTTGGATTTAAATCGAAACTAATGGCGTTTAATTGACAGCGCAATTGTACAAAACGCTGCCAGTCCGGCCGAGGGACAACAATACTAGTTAGACATGCCTAGTCGCGCTACTTACATTGGCTTTACGTGTTCGTCGTGCGCGGCTGTGTGTGGGTGCCGTATTGTCAAAGGCAAGCAAGTGCAGGGGGCGCGGGGCCCGCAAGGTAAGCCCGGATAACCCGTTAAGGGATATTATTATTAATATTAACGTGGACGAGGGATCCAAGAGGGGATCGAGGAGTTTAAGGAGTTTATGAAGGTCGGGAAGGGGTTGTTGGGCAGGAAGGGCGATCGCGATCACTCGTCGGCGATCACGAATACAGAACTACTGGCGACGAGTGGCAAGTGACCCCGCGCGTATGACCGATAATGCGATATTGCCGTGTAAGTGGGGAACGTTCAGCTCTCCAGCCAACATCCGCCAGCATCTCTAAAGGATTTTAAATACCTCATGTCGCTCGTACATTCCTACGCGTTGTAATAATTATAATCTGCGTGCGTCAGTCAGTCCTACGCAGTCCTACGCAGTCCTACGAGACCATTATTCGCGGATATCTTTTGATATCGGATCATGGGGGCAGGAAAGAGTCAATTTACCGAAGAAGAGCTTCAAGATTATCAGGTTAAGCTTTTTCTTTTCTTCTTTTTTTTTATCCCACCCAGCTAAGCTTTGCCTTTTATCTAACACGCTATACCCTTTTACTTGTATCCAGGATCTCACGTATTTTACCAAGAAGGAGGTATTGTAGTAAGTAGTACAAGTTCTTGTTGTTGTTTTTATTTTATTTAGCAAGTGTCAAAATTTTCTTCATCTTTTACATGACGTCAGCGCTCATCAAAAGTTTAAGGCTCTCGCTCCGGAAAAGGTCGGGCACAACAGAAATGCTAAATTACCAATGTCCAAGATCTTACAATATCCCGAACTTAGAGTCAATCCATTCGGGGACAGGATTTGTAAAGTATTTAGTTCTAGTCAGGACGGTGATTGCACCTTCGAGGACTTTTTAGATATGATGTCTGTCTTTAGTGACGCTGCACCTAAAGCTGTTAAGGCAGAGCATGCTTTTAGAATATTTGGTTAGTTATTGCTACGGTATCTATTGCTTTGGCTGGACTTTTGGTTTTACTTTTAATTTTATATTTTTAATAGATTTTGATGGGGACGACATGTTAGGGATTGGTGACTTACGTCAAGTTGTTGATAGATTGACTGGAAGCCAAAGACTGGGCGAAGGTGATATGCAACAGCTCATTCAATATTTACTAGAAGAGGCTGACCTGGACGACGATGGGGCTTTGAGCTTCGCTGAATTTGAGCATATAATCGAGAAGAGCAGCGACTTTTCAAAGTAAAACGCAATTGCATAAATCTAGATAAACCGATATACAACTTCCTTTGTTCTTACCATACCTTTGTTGCAGGACTTTCAGAATACATTTATAAAAATGTACAAATTTACACGAGGATCATTAGATAATTTATAAGACTGAACATACTAGTTAGGAGAAAATAAATATATAACGGAAAATATACTTAACGTAATTCTAGAAGTAACTAAAAATCGATACAAGGAGTACAGAGACTAATGAACTTTAATGTATACTTTATTGCAAACGTAGAGTATTCAAGATATATAAATATTATTGTTTCTCTTTTTTGTTTATGTGAATAAAATTATATAATAAATATGTTTTTATATATTTATAAGATTATTCAATTTCAACATTTTATTTTAATACACATAAAGTAAATAACATACAAGAATTTAATTAATCATTCACGGAAATATGAGTAAAAATAGTAAGCACATGGGTTATTAAAATCTTTTATAAAAATAAAGTTTTTTTTTATTGTAAAAAAGCGTTCTGTATGAAAGTATAAAATTCTTTTCCTTTCCTCTATCTTCTTGTAAATGTAAAAGATAATTTTCTTATATAAGTTTTTATCGTATTACGATTGCAGATACCCTCTGAAAAATATTAAATACTTTATTGATTGTAATTTCAAGAAGAAGAAAAATAAAACAATTAGAAAATTTTACTTACGGGAGCTTCATGCGCATAAATATCCAACAAGTTGCAAACGATACTAAGATACTAATGAATCCTACACTAATTAATAATATCCTAGTTAACTTTGGCGTAGATGGACTATGCGTTTGATCGAGAATTATAAAACCTAGGCCTCCTAATGTGAAAAGAAAACTCGATGCCAGCCCTTCCATTATATATTGTCCATTTACTCTATATGGCATAAATGCCACCTATTTCACGAAAAGTTATAGTTATAAAAATATTATAAACAAATAAGGTGTTATTAAATAAAAATGAAACAAGACTTACCGGTCGACTATGTCCATGTTCATCGGTTGTTGAACCTACACTGGGTGGTTCTAGTATAACGTCATATATGATACCTAAAAGAAGTACAATATTTAAAAAATTGACATATTATAAGAGTAATTAATCAAATGTATGATAATCTTGGCATAGCGACAGTAAAATGTACCTCCCGTCATTAAAAAGTAAGAGAGCAGTACCATAGAGAAAACTACCATAGCACTGGGTTTTACGAAAAACGATGGTTTCTTTAACTTAAGATTCGGAACTTCTAATACATAATACGGTATTCGATAAATGAAATTCATGTTGTTGGTTATAATTTTCGTTTACAGCTTCCGACCGAATGCTGAACCTTGTAGGTTAGAAACACTTAACAAGTGCACTATCCCGGCATATTGACATTTAACACGTATTCACTTCCACCCCTCCCAAAGTCACCAAGTTCAAATTCCCACGGTAAACCATATTACTGGCGCATGGAATCCTGCACCTGACAGACGAAACAGTAAATGTTATGTATACGACATAAGAAACGCATTTAATTTTATCGGGAGTGAACAAAATTTGTAGGCTTCCACGTAAATTTAGCGATTTAAGATAAAGAATGTTAAATTAAAAAGTAGGGAAATGGATGCATATGCATATATATATATATATATATATATACATGTATATATAAATAATAAATAAATATAAATTGGGAACAATAACTTTTACGTAATAGCCTCTATTCTAATAAATACATTAGCCGGAAAATAAGATTACCATTAGAAAATACAGGATAATCGACTGCCTTGGGGAGACGCGAAGTAATGATGAGATAACGAATGAAAATTTGAAAACAGGGATGTTTGAAGGACGTGTATCGTTGGCGTGAGGCAAGAGGGACAAGAGCTGTACGGGATAATGAAATGAATACGGACGCGATAACGATTAAGAAATGTCTCGGCAGCTCCGAGACCCTTGACCTTCCGGGGATAATGCTTGTCCTCGTTGGAAAGGCGAATTTTCCAACGGGTAAAAAGGTAAGGACAGAACGACGAATTCTAGATGCCCGTATTTTATTATATTCGTATTTATTATATAAATTAGGATAAGTATGTTGTAATATAAGGCTATCGATTGTAAATCCATATTCCGAAACAAAGAAATCATTACTCAAAATTATTTATTAATCAGTGATAGTAGAAAAGCCCTTATGGCCTTTAATCCAGAACCAAAGAATAGAAGAAAATCTGTAAAAAGGTCACCCCCCCTCATTTTCTTTCTTTTTTTTTTTTTTTCTTTTCCTAGCAGCGCGCAAGAAAAAGACTCACTTTTTTCTTCGCGAATTAATAGCTAAACACAAATATACAAGATAGCGTTACACGTTTTGTGCTTGTTACGGGGGTTATTGAAATTGTTTAAACTTTTTTCATGAATCGTATAATAAAATTATAAAAAACGACGATAAAAAGTTCTTACAATTTTTTTCTCTATTTTGTTTACAATGTAGAGTGAGCATTAAGTGAGCAAGTTCATTGTCATTCGGTAGTTCACTAAAAATTATGCCAAAAGTCAAATGAAAATTATAAATACAAGGTAAAGCGAATTTGGTACGGTAGTAAAGCATTTTAAATCACATTAAATATTAAATACGAAATTATAAAATGATCATTTATTCTTATTGCACAATAATTACATTAATTACATTAAAATTGCATGTAATAATCACGAAAGGACGCACGTTTCAATACTCAACGTATCAATATAACAATTATAATCGGGGAAAGTCTGCCAGAGGTTTTCCCCAACTGCTCTGTAAGGGTAAAGTGAAAATGTGCTTTTAATATTAAGAGTTCTTATTAAAAGCACGCGATTATAAAATACTGATTGTGAAGAGTATGTAGTTATTGTAGCCCTCGGCTCTGTCGCTAAATGTAATTTAATGTAATTTCAAAATAGGTTTTTAAGGAGGATAGAGAAGAATAACGATGTATTATTGCCTCTCGGCTTTGGAAGGAAAGTCATTGGGTGGAAAGGCTGCGATGTTTAGCGAACGGATTGAGGAGATCTGAGATCGCTCGATCGGCGCTTATTTTTAGATCTCATAGAAAATTGGGTGGAAATCGTCCGGCGGGGATCGCTTTAAAAAAAAATCTTGGATTCCCTTGCAGTCGCGTTGACCCGGATTAGATAATTCCAGTGGCCTTCCACCTCTCCTTCGCCCCTTCGCCCGCTGGTACTGGCAAAACGAAAAGTATTGATAAAAAGTAAACGTTCGAAGGATGAAACGCATGCGCGCGATCTCCGAGACCGAGATTCGAATCCGAGCGTCGAACCATAAATAACGCAGGGAAATGCTTTAACGGGCGGATAATAACCCCAATAACGGCAACAACAACAACAACAACAACAACAACAACAACAACAACAGCAGCAGCAGCAGCAGCAGCAGCAGCAGCAGCAACAACAACAACAGTGATAATAATCTCCTAATGAAGAACAAAACAAAACAAAAGAGAACAAAAAAATCGTTAGGTTAACGGTCGGATAATAGCGGAGCGAGTCGGATGTGGCGAGAGTGGCGTGGGACGAGGCGGCTGGAGGGTGGGAGGTAGGGAGCGTAATTTTAATTTCGAGCAGAGCCGTATGAGGCTCGACGAGGTCGGGGACGGAGACTCGTGATGCTCCAGCTGATCAAGAGTCCCCGGCCGTGGATCCGGTCCGACGGGAGGTCGGGGACGAAAGTCTAGGGCCTACGTAGCCGAGACGTCCTTGCGCAGAGGCCAGCCAATAGGAGTCCGTGAGCAATCGGTCGAGCCAAACGAGCCTCGGCGAGAGCTACAGTACAGTCTGAGCGGAATGCGCGAATGCGGACGTGGTTCCCGTCGTCGTAGTCGTCGTCGTCGTCGTCGTCGTCGTCGTCGTCGCTCGCTAATTAATTACCCACCTGCCGGGAACCTATCCTCCATCAACCTATAAGGAAGGAGGAGGAGGCGGCGGCGGCAGCAGAGTCGATACTCGAAAGCCGCGTTTTTTGTTTTCCCTTCCCTCTCGGCGCCTTGACTTCTTAAGGCGAGGGGGGAAGCTCCACGTCAGTGATTAGTTGCCGCGGTTCCCGTCACCGCTGCTGCTACCGCTGCCGCATACTGCTGTCACTACACACGTACGCAAGCACGTAACACTCGCACACACGTACATACATACACACAGACAGAGACTCGGTGGGACCGCTGAGCTTCTCTCGTTCGGAGCTGTTCGCGCGCGGGCTAAGAATCTCTTGTGCCCGCTGCTCCTCCACCTCCTCCACTTGCATGAAATTAACTCAAAATAGCAGTGTTGTTTTGTCGTTATATCCCGTTCGTAGTCGGGCGCCGATCGATCCGACAATCGGATTAACCTTCGCGGTTAAGCGGCAGAAGACGGGACTGCGAGGAACTTATTAGGAGACTGATTATTAGCTCGTCGCCGCGGGTCCGGAACATCCCCGAGGCCTCCCCAAATGATCCTTAAAATCCCAACGTCACTCAAATGACGATGAGTCTCGATCCGGAAACATGAAACTTTGTGTCTCCCACGTTTACTGGATGTTACTCTTCACGTCTGTCGTATCCAGGTAAGCTCGCTCGCCACCACTACCCACCTACCAGCACCCCAATTATTATTATTAATTCGGCGAGACTACGCTGTGACATGCATTCCCGCTTCAAAGTCCTCCTCCTTTGTCAATTTACAACGACTAATCTAACGTCCCCGATACTTCCGACCCTCGTACGTGTATGCATAACCATAAAATTTAATATTTCTGCATAACGGTAGAAGCTCCTTCGTTCGGCTCGTCGCCCACATCGTTCTCCTTATGCAAGCTTTTCAATATGAATAGTGCTTATTCGCACGATTTCACATTTTAACAAGGTGTGAGCTTAACCGCAAGTACTCCCTTATCAACCTGGAGCTTAATTTATTTTATATTTTCATGTACATAAACGGATGCGTTTGCCAGACATATCTTAGCTTGTCTTTCAAATTTATAGAACTTCATCCACGTATTTGCTTGCATTTACGCTGACTTGTACTTTACTAGGTAACGCCTCGTTGTGTATTCAAGTGTATTTACAAAAGATATTCTTGCTTTACTTTCAGTGCACTTCTTTTTTTGATCGTCGCCTCAGAGAATATACAAAATAAGAATTTCATTGGACCGGATAGGAGCCAAGTATTTGGTCACGAAGATAATGAAACGTATGACAATGATTCTGAGGATCGGTCGGAACAGGAGAACCAAGAAAATGCCAATATTAAAATACCTTCCTCCTTAAATTCAAATCTTGACGATGATGAAAATAAGGCAGTAAGTACACAAGTTTTTAAAATTTTAGGCTGTTCACAATGCATGACTTTTTTATCGTAACCACTTTTCTTACGAAGCAAAAAAAGTAAATTACTGTCAAATTCTTCTTATAAAAATAACTAACTCATTTAAGAAGCCTAATCTGTAAAATAAATTTCAGGATATCTTAGATCCAGTGCCAGCTAGTATCGACAATTATAATAGAAACGAAGGGAATCAATTTGCAGAAGAAATAGGAATTATTAAAGACAGTTTCAATCAGCAAGAAAATTTGTCTCACGGGTAAGTCTGAAAGTACATGCTTTTTATTCTAAAATACATTATTAAAAAAAAAAGTCTTATAAAAAGCAAAAAAGAAAATAGGCAGTTTCTATCGCCAGTGGGAGAAATTCTTTTACCTCAGCCAAATAAATCTGTAGTATCGATAAAACAATGGCAATACATAAAAGCATAAAAAGGATGCATATGACATTGTTATAATTAAATTACTCGCAGTTATAATTTAAAATTCGCCAGACATGTTTACAAATACTGACATTGCTGATACGATTTGAGCGAGAAAATAATTGTAGTCAGCATTTGTCGTCGGCAATTAACCTCGTTAACGCGTATCTACTCTCGATCCACTAATCCTTATATGTACTTACCTACTATATTTTGATTTGCGCTTAGTGA
Source organism: Ceratosolen fusciceps (assembly GCA_018883505.1). Taxonomy (NCBI): domain Eukaryota; kingdom Metazoa; phylum Arthropoda; class Insecta; order Hymenoptera; family Agaonidae; genus Ceratosolen; species Ceratosolen fusciceps. The sequence continues at coordinate 5,266,523 of RCIC01000003.1, read as the reverse complement.
AAACGTGTGTCTAGGTCGCGTGAACGAAGCCTTATTGAGTTGTGGTTGTCTGCACGAGCAGCAGCTTTAAACGTATCGGGTAACAACTGCATACTTTATATTGAAATCGCCCGACTCTTCACTTCCTCCTGTTACATTAATTCCCGACAAAACAATTTGCGAATTCATTGTTATCTCTCTGAGACGTTAATTACGGAATTGCACGTACGTACATTGCTCGCGAAATGAAAGGTTTTTACATGCAGAGATGCATTACTGTCGCCGGTAAAAGCCAATCGATTAAATAATTAACAAACCAAGTATAATTAATATAAAAATTATTATTATGGTTTTTTTTTTATTTTATTTTATTTTACTTATTTTTTTTTTTTTTTTTTAACTCTCCTATGCTTAAGAAAATAAATAATATTTACGATTTAGTTATGTAAATTGCCGTTCGAAACCTTACAATATTAACGTAACGTTAATTTAACAAAACTTATAAATACCGAGGATAAGGAATAACATTAATAATAATAATAATAGAGGAATAAAAACGAGCTGTTGTTATTGTACCGGAATAAAACTATCTTTCAAATTTAACGATAACTCCTGACTTATTATTACCGTTGTTCTTATTATTATTATTGTTGTTGTTGCTGTTGCTGTTATCGTTATTATTGTTATCGTTATTATTATTATTATTATTATTATTATTATTATTATTATTATTAATATTAATATTGAAACGTAAGTAGATAAAAAATTATTGATTGCAAATTATCATGCCGCAGCTTATAATGTACGAACTTCCTAACGCGGGCAACAAATCAATTGAAATAAATTTAATAACAATGGCTCCGGAGATTATGAATATTCATAAATAAATTTAACTTTAATAACTTTGGCTTCTTAAAATGCGCGTCGGGATAAATAAATGAGAAATTCCTACTGATAAAATGGAGAAACGAACGTGTAGGAAGCCTTGGGTGCAAACGGAGCAGTAAATTACACAAAATTACAAAATACTTAATTAATCGTTTCTCGCAGATCAAACAACAGATATGAAATTACTCTTATCGCTCGCTTGCCTGATTTTAAATTTCCATCGAAAGTAGCCCGATGCGTTTTTGGCGGAAACATTACTGATTCTCGATACAATTATCATAATCATTGGCTACGCGTCTACCTATGCTTATTATCATTCAATTTATATCATCGTTCCGCTCTTATCATAGTCGTTGTATTTAACTGAATTTCAGTGCCGGCAAACAAGTACATATTATACAATTTATCCATAAAGTGATAATTTTGACGTCTAGAAATTAAATGAAATTAAATTTCTAGGGAATTTATTGGGAATTTGAATTATAATAATTCTTGAGAGTAAAAGGGGGTATGTATATGTAAAAGAGGGGGGAGGCTTCGCTTGTATCGTCGATAGTTTTTTTTTTTTTTTTTTTTTTTTTTTTTTTTTTTTTTGCTTTTATGGGAAGAGATGAGAATAAGTAAGCGGCAACGATTGTATAACAAAGCATCACGTGTTTATATTTAAAATGTTACACGTATAAGTATACTACTCGTACATAGAATAATAATTCATAAAAAGTAAAATATAAATAAAAATTATATACGCTTGTTTAGGAATTGGTAATGCATTTATTTGTAAAGGGAAGGGAAGGAATGGAGTATATAGTATAATAGCGGTGGATCGTTGTCGATCAGTGGTGGGACGTGAATATACTTAAACTTTCTTATTGTTCGTACTTGTACGTCAGCAGCGCGTCTAGAGCGAAGGTTAATGAGGCTAATATAGCCACGATCCCACTAGGCAATAGCTGGTCGAGGTACTCCGTAGGTATTATATCGTTCTCGTGATTACTGAGCTCAACGATTAATATGACACCGGCGGTGCAGCAGAGCAAGGCGCCAACTCCAGAGAATATTATTAACTGAAAAATACAGACTGCGGTAGTGTTTTGGAAGGAATGTCCCCCTCTACCTCCCCCCCCACCTCTCTCTCTCTCTCTCTCTCTCTCTCTCTCTCTCTGATTTTCACATATCACTTGGATTTTTAAGGGAAACGCGGACCTGGGTTTGCACAACCTTTCAAGCTTTATAAATATCTCGAATACCTCGAGAAAATCGAACGCGTTATCACGAGCACGTAACGAACGGAACGTTGTTATGCTTTTATACTCTGCCAGTTAAGCCCAGTAAAAAGCTTTCTTCTCGATTAATTAAATTAATTAAATAACGTTCAGAGCCATTGCGCAAAGTTAATATAATCTTAATACCGAGTATACTTAGTATAATTCAAAATCATCAACATCTGCCGTATCCGTCAGAATCCCGTTACGTAAGTTCACATAATTTCAGGCGAATAAAAATAACTCGTCAGATATTAATTGATATTGTAATAAAATATTGTAAGTACTCGAAGGGCACAAGAATTGGACAATGTGATGCCAAGCAGTGTATTTTAATGTCACTTCGATGCGATTCAATGTCAAAACAAAGGCAAAAACGAAAACGAAAAAAAAATTTTATAATTATTATAATTCTTGAAAAAAAAAAAAAAAAAAAAAAAAAAAAAAAGAAATAAATTTCTGTAACGGTTTAATAATCTGCCGTTGACGCTGCAAGCTCTATTACAACTAATTCTTGTTTAAAACTTGCCTTATCTAACACGTCTACAGTCATTCTTTTCGTCGTTAAATAAATAAATAAATATTACGATAATCTAGCTGCCAACGGTACACGTAGGCCTGCGTACACGTACATGTCATTAGGATACGTATACAATATGTGTGTGTGTGTGTGTGTGTGTGTGTGTGTATATATATATATATATTATGTTTATTTTTAGAAAATGAATTCCTGTAGTTAAAGAGAACGATTAATAAAGGAGTTTAAAGGTTTGCGTTGTTGTAGGGAAACGTTCTGCCTATCTCCAGATATTTTCAACCGATATAGATCCTACTAGCTATTGATCTATAAGCTATCGAAACAAGGGCTCGTTGTCGACGTTTAACGTCGTGTTCATTTACGTACGTTTAACAATACGAATGAAAAGATGAGTCGATCAGGAAGATAATAATAAGGATTTTCTATGATCGAGGATCGAGGGTAAAATAATTTTCGCTCGATGAGCGCTCTTACTTACGCTAACGATGTTTAACTTACCATTTTTTTTGGCAATCTGTCGCCGAGAATGCGGGAAAGTATTAAAATTGCATTTATCAATGTGAAACCGTAGAGCGACGTAAAGACTACGGCCCCCTCGATGTCGGTAAACTTGTTTAGAAAGTTTCTTCGAATCTTGGTGTCCCTAAACGGATAGTCGGATAAGCCTATTGCAACAGTGCAAAAAATCTAAAAATGAAATCGTTTTTTATTATTATTATTATTATTATTATTATTATTATTATTATTATTATGCCGGATCCCATAGTTCGCGCTGGAGTTCTTAGAATTCTCATGTCACGGGTTGGCATTTAAATATTTGCCTTTATATTCGCGAATAGTATTAAATTTTTTTTTTCTCTTCTTTTTTTCTTTTTCATTTCTCACACATAGTCTCGAGGAAAAAGCATTAATCAGTTAATTTAACCGACCAAGCTGTTCAAGAGATTATTAGATTATTAGATTAGCGTTGCGTTGCGTTGCGTTGCGTTGCGTTGCGTTGCGTTACGTTTTTCATTCTGTCGAAACTGCTCGAAAAGACTTTCAAGAGATCTAATTCACATAATTAATATTTACTAATGTAATGATTCGTCGCTGTTACCCTTCGTAGATAATTATAAAAATGAAATAGGCTTTCACGTAGATCGAATTAGGTATAGCGAGCGAGCGAGGCATTTTTTTTCGTGGGCGTAACGCAAGTATGTAAAAAGCACAGTGATTCTACGTAAAAGGAATGTTAAACCATTTCTAGCTAAACTCTTGTTTTTCTTATTCTTTTTTTTTTTTTTAAAGAAATTTATATTATATTTTATTCGAATTTTTAAATTGTAAATGTAAAAAGACATTTTCTAAGCGCGAGGAAAAAACGTGTAAATGAGCTTACCGCTTAATCACTTAATGCGTTACTTAGCGTTACATTTCTTTTACAAGAATGATTAATGTTGAAGAGCTCGTTTTTAAAAATGTTACACTCTTAATGCTTTGTAGATAGAAAATAATAAATAACGTATTGCCAAAGATTTCGAGGGATATGCGTTAAATGAACGAGGTTATTAATACAGTTTATTGATACAAGGGAGGAATATGTAATTTGAAGTCGGAACGGTTTTATCGCCGAGATTCTTCAGGGAATTTCGGCACAAAAAGCTTTAAAACCTTTACGGGGAAACGGGCCCGCACAACTGGAGACTGTTTTTTTAATTCATTTACTCTCTTAAAAGCTTTGGCAAAAGATTTTTACGCGTTTAACCGAAGGGCGGGTGGGGTGGGGTTGGGGGGGGGATGGGCGCACACGCATGGATGATATTGTTACGTAAATGAAGAAGCTCAACAATGACTGCACTTGTACAAACCACTTCGATAATTTTGATGACGTAGAAGATTATTCTCTTTGGATCCTTGGCGATCATCTGCGTGAAATCCGTTTTGATTTTCGTAAAATTACTCGTCCTCGCACCTTCCTCGGCCATTTTTCACGTTCCCTTCCGCCCCTATACTACAAACAAGTACGAAACAGTCGTCGGGCAGTACTTTTTGCCTGCTAAAAAAAAAAAAAAAAAAAAAAAAAAAAAAAATTGGGAAAGAAGCACTGGTACACACTGTACGTCAGCTTTGAAGAACCGATGAAACACCAACTTCTTAATGTAAACTATATGAGTAGAAGCAGCGGTAGCAGTAGCAGCAGCAGCAGCAGCAGCAGCAGCAGTAGCAGCAGCAACAGTAGCAGTAGCAGTAGCAGTAGCAGTAGCAGTAGCAGCAAGTCCGTAATGAGCCCACTGCAAGATCCCCACTTTTGAAGGCTTAAGTACTTCATTTGATTCGCAATTGTCATAATTCATAATACTCGGGCACCTACTTTATGTTGCGTGATGGACCCTGGACCCTGGACCCGACACCCGTCTTTTATTTATCTATCGCACTAAAACGGCCGTTTCCAACTCTTAATCTGAATTTCGTTTCTCTCGTGTCTCTCTTCGTCAAAATACCCAAATAGTCGCTGTGTTTACTGAATCATAAATCCTATTCACTACTACTACACACAGCCAGACAACGCTCTTCTCGTTTCTTTCTCAATTAACTGGCGTTATTTTAATAATTAATGCTCCCACTGCCAGTAAAGGGTCGAGGATGTATTAAGCTCTAGCTGACTAATAACTTCAATACTTCTTACCTAAATCCTTCATTTAATTTCCATTTAACATATAATTTATTTAACCGGTATTCAGTCGGGTAAAGCATGCTTTACTTTATAATTCAGCAAATGCCATATTAGATCAATTATATATATATATATATATATGTATATATATACTTTTTATCATGTATATTGAAAATAACTAGAAATCTTCACATTTACTTGCAATGTTATTGGAAACGTTGGAATGCAATGGTGGCATAAAATTTCTTCCACTTAACGAACGTTTGACAAGTAATGGTAGATTAATTAAATGGCAATGAGCTATTGAATACTGAAAAGGATTCCATAAAAATATATCCGCGTTGTAATAGCTCAATTCTTAAAACAATCCTAGAAATCAATTTTTATTACAAATAAAAGGAGATTTAATTCAAGTAGATTGTTCATAAAGAAATATGGGCGTCCTTCCTCGCTTCGTTCCACGGTTAATGGCGATGTAATAACGCCGTATTTGGTTTTAAGTAATATATCAATCAATGACTCGACAGTTTAGCATTAATATATTTAATTCGGTAAGTGGTAGATAATTATCCATGTATAAATATATTCCTGTATAATCTCGTGTCTCCGATGACTCGTTAAATTATGCTAATAAATTGAAATTCCGCCTCACGCTCCTGCACGTATTATTTAAATATTCTAAATTTGTATGACTTTACATCGAGAATTAATTAGCATGAACTTAATTTTTAAGCTTTTCAAGTAAATTCTTTGAATTTATTTGAAATCATATGGACGCGTTATGTCCGAGGGCGGCTTGGTTGAAAATCTCGTTGGACCACCGAGTGTTTATGGTAATAAAGTTATAAACTCATGTTGTTCTTGCGTGTAAAAATTAGTGAAACGATTTAAAGGGACCGAAAGTGGAACAGAGGAACGTTACGACACCCACCCACCCACCCACATTTATCTAATTGAAACTCATAGGTCTTCGCTGCTAGCTATTAATTGTCTCGGTGACTTTTCTCCAATCTTACCATCCCGTCGCCCCCCCCCCAACTCTTCCTCCCTCTTTCGATATTTTCAATTAGATATAGACACATTGAATAAAAAAGCCTCTGAAATAATAACATTCAGCTTTTACGTATTATATAAAATAACGTTTGGAAAAGAGCCACATCGTTTACACGGTCTACGGAATGATATAATGCCTGAAATATGTATGATGATAATACATGTCACAGGTCGTCGTCGTCGTCGTCGTCGTCGTCGTCGTCGTCGTCGTCGAGCATCTAAATAAGATTCTTCTAAGCGCAATTCTTCAGAATGCGCACGTCAAACGTGCTCCGTCGAACGATAAAAAAACATTCACACTGCTTATAAACTAAATACTAAATAAAGATTATTTCGAATTTATCAGAAAAAAAAAAAAAAAAAAAAAAAAACTATAAATATAGATATTATTTCGTGTTGTTGGTCGTGATTCGCAAGATCCTCTTAGCAGTCGAAATCCGATCCGATTATTATTACGTCAATTATTTACGACGAAAGAAAAGTTTCGGCTCTAGATAATAATGAGCAGAAGGGTTTCTTTCGCCGTATCCTTTTTAGATCTACGACGTTACGAAACTCACCAAACGCCCTTTAATAGATCGTTACGAATTCCGACAATAAACAACGACAATGCGACATTGTTTGTTTGTTTGTTAGTAAGTTAGTTAGTTTCTTCTTTTCTCTCTCTATTTTTTTTTTTTTTTTTTTTTTTTTTTTTAAAGTTAACAGCGTTTTTATTATTAGTTGCAGCGTACTTATAAACAAAAAAAAAAAAAAAAAAAGAGAGAGAGAGAGAGAGAGAGAGAGAAAATGAAAAAGAAAACGTAAACAAAACAAAAAACAAAGAATCTTTTTTCTAATTGTTAGTCGAAATGTCTCGGCGATTGGTCGAGATGAGGCCCCAACTATCTTATGTTTATTATTATAATTTTGACAGGTTAACCTCCCAGAATAAGCAAGATATCTGTGACACGAAATCACACACTTGAGCGAGTAGTTAACGCACTAAGGTTGACAGTGATATCGGGACGCCCGAAGCGCGCGGTTGATCTAGTTTACTAGTTTTTTTTTTTTTTTATTTTTTTTTTATTTTTTATTTTGTATTTGTAAAGAACGTTAATGTACACTTTGTGCACGTAATTATGTTGTTTTTCATATGGATTAAGAAGGTAGTGAGGACACTGAAGTACAATTTTTGTTTAACCGTGGTTTTCGTTTATTTATGTTACTTGTACATGTAAGTATGTTTAATATTCTATTTTCTTTTATTTTTATTATTTTTTTTTTTTTCACCGGTATGTGCAGCTCACATGGCGCGTGCACGCAGGCACGCACGCAGGCACGCAGGCACGCACGCACGCTCGTGCCTCTACTTCTTTCTGTTAATAAAGGCAATTAGGTTGAATTATTTTTCGTTTCGTCGATCGGCTTTTGAGGTTTATTTCGCTTCTACAATATACTTGTTGAAAATTTCCAATTTCCGATTCTTTAGCATTAGCATTCGTATTTACCGAGCCGACTGTGTTTGCCTATAATAATAAGGCTTAAAATTTTATTCTGTTTTTCTTGATTCGGCATTCCGTTAAATCGTAGTCTACCACGTGTACATTTACTTTTCCAAGTTTCAAACAGCTTGTGAAGACTTTACATTTTTATATAAGAATTTTGATCGAGCCTACTTTACTGATTGTTTACTCAAGCGGTCCCACTTATTCGTCAACCTTATTCGTGTGTAATTGTTTTATTTTTAACCGTTTTTTCAATTTTCTCGACAATAACGATTACATTATTATCGACTACGTAATACGAAGCGATCTTCAATTATTTCAGGACTTTCTATTAGGGTTCATACTATAACCTTGTAAAATACATCATTTGACTGTGAAAAATATAATTAAAGTGTACTTGCGCTCTTACGCTTAAAAAGTAATAATTCAAGCGCGCGTATACACGATTGGCTTTACCCATATAAAATAAATGTACCCGTTGAGGAAAGGGTAACAATAATTATTTAAACAATTTAAAAAATATAGGTTATACTTGTATTTAAAGTATTATCTATTGAGGCACGAATATTTGTAATGTAAATAAATTTAACAATTAATAATTAATGTTTGCAAGACTTGGATGGCATATAAATGAAAGGCGTATAAGTTATGAAGATTAAAATTTGCAGTTTACTTTATTTATAGCGACAACGGGCTGGATATTAGTGAATTAAATTTAGAAGAACGTTCTTTATTTTTCATAAAGTGACGAAACTCTACGAATTCCCGACTTGTAAGAATTCGTATTTAACAATAGGAAGACGTAAACGTAAAATCTGAAAGCGAAATTAGAAAAACTTAATCTAACAATAGAAAGCGTAAATTCGCGCATTGTTTCGATAATATATTATTATCGCTTTTAATACATCAAGGAAAATGTTTATACAACTAAGAACGACTACTTGTTATTACCAATTGTTTATATAGGAGGTAAATGTCTTAATATTGAGACTCTTTATAACGTTGTAATGAATTTCCCGTATAATTTTCCGTCGTTGGAATTGAGGGAACGAACTCGGGTTTTAAAGAATCAAGTTTTGCTTTTGTATGACTTAGTTTTGCAGACATACACGCGCTTAATTGTTATTGAGCAATTAAGAAGCGTTATCGAATCGTTGTAAATGTTTATTACGATTTAATTGGTCGAAGCACTCTTAGGGTATTAGCGTCTACGTACAATAATAATAAAAGCTAAATCGGATGGCTAAAAACGAAAGTTATTATTCCCCCTCCCCTAGCCCCGCACGCAAGGAAGGCTAGTCGGTTTGATAAAAAATGTCGAGCCCAAGCATTGCATTTAGTGGAGTTTTTAACAAATTTTGTTTTATTACGCGCACGAATTGACGAGCCGGTGACTGTTGGGCGGGGGTGGGGAGAGGGGTGGAAGGCTAGTGGCGCTCGATCGACGATAATGTAAATACCGAGTGAAAATTAATGACTGCTGCACCAGGAGCAGGAGGAGGAGGAGGAGGAGGAGGAGATATTTTAGCGTGAAAATGAAAATTTTATCGGTATGATTGATTGCTTGGGAACCGGTCGTTATTGCATAAAATTTATTCGATCGCAAGCTGCCAATCCGAGGAAAGTTTATTTATTTATTAATTTTTTTTTTATGCTTCGTCCTCGTAATCGTAGTGAGCTAGTCCGTAGTAGTAAGAATGGACATGTATCAGTTTTGTGTTGGTTCGCAGAGTGTCCGAGGGTGGTGAGCAGGCGGTCGTCTTGACACTGGTCAAGACCGCGTCGAGCTTGCAGAGCCTGACCTCGTCCCGGTCAGAGTTCCGCTCCAAGTCCGAGGGTGGTAACGGCTCGGCGGGGCTCGGTTCCCTCGAGCAGCAACAGGAAGATGCCGAGCAGCAGCAGCAGCAGCAGCATCAACAAGAACAGGAACTCGTCGGCGTGTCGAAGCTGCTCGAGGTTAAAGAGAACGTGACCAACGAGACCGGCGGCGGCTACTACGAGGACAATACCGATAAGGTCGTGCTCGTCGTCAGGGCCGAGCAGAAGAGCCCGTCGAGCATTAGGTTGGAGTTGGATCAGGAAGAGGCGACGAGGCAGCAGCAGCATCAGCAGCAGCTACACGAGTCCGAGGATACGATTGGCCACCGTAACGTAAGCTCGCCACTCGATTCCTTTATTTACCGATTAGCATTTATTTACCGATAGGCAAATCTATTGGCAATTTCACGGAATCCAGGTTAACTCGAGCCACAGCACAACCGACCGACGCTCATTAGGATTCCTTTTATCATAATTAGCATAACCAGGTTTTCTGTGCCATTGACCATCTACAATGGCCTTTTTATCATATCCTGGTGCTGTGCTCTAAAATTTATTTTATATATATATATATATATATATATATAAACTTTCATATTTTAAATTTATTTAAATAAAGCCGAGCGTCGTAGTAGTTGTTCTTTTTTTCTCTTCTTTTCACCGTTAGCTTCTACAGTCTGGCAATTGGAAATGTGAAATTTACAAACAAAAAAAATAAAAAAAAAAAAAAAAAAAAATAACCCCAAGTGCAACGATAATAATAATCAGTAATCGGTTATTGGGCGACTAGAATCTCCGTAATTCATAATTTAGGGGAGTAATATGCGGGCTAATCGAGCTTTCTACTAACTAAGGCAGTTATTTATGGGATCCGTCACGTAGCGATTACAATGATTCGTTAATAAGTTTAAAGGATCCGGCATACTTGGAATAAAAATGTTTCTCTTTAAACGAAAACAGTTTTTAATTGTGCCCAAGCACAACACGATTCATCGGGATTTACGAGCACCAAAGATCATTGACGCGCGCAACAAGAAAATAAATGCTTTTACGTGAGCATTTCGCGCTAAAGAAGAATAAATAAACGCGCTATCGGTAAATTATCATCACCGTAACAAGCACAAGCACAAGCACAAGCACAAGCACAAGCACAGCCAAACGTCCCAACGAAATCGTCATTGATTATTTCCTGTAAAGAGCCGCGTTTCACCGTTGCTTTAGTAAGGCGCGCGCGTAAGCCTACGATCTCTTCTTAAATCCCTCCGGATTGACAACGACGACGACGACGACGACGATGCTGATGATGGTGGTGGTGATGATACGTATTGTGTTATTTATTGAACGGTGCGTGTCTTAGGTGGAGGACGAAGCGGCGGGGGCGGGAATTCAAGAGGAGGATTCGAGCCAGCAGATGCAGAAGAGCCAGAGCCCGGCACCGGATCTAAGCGATAGCGCGGCAAGGGCGAAACTCACCGGAAGCGTAGATAACGATAATGCGGCGGTGATACTCGACAGCTTCGTCACCGCGGGCCCGAGCGACGCGACGACCCACGAGGAAATACCCTCGTTCAACGAATGGGCGCAGAAGAGGCTCGAGGAAGTCGAGAAAAAGAAGGGTGAGCTAACGACGAGCCATTGAATAATAAGTCCACCTGGTGTGCTCGAGGACTTGAGCCTCTCCCTCTTCTCCGCCCCCCCCTCCCCTCAATCCCAATGACCTACCATCTATCCTATTCTTCCAACTCTACTCCTTTTCTTAATTGGACGTCAGTTTTTTTTTTTTTTTTTTTGTAATTAAGAGCTCGTGGTGGCCACCGCTGACTCGGCACCTTTAAAACCGCAATTATATATTCGGGTGCTCGAGCGCCAGCCAAGACGGAGTATAAAGCGAGCGTAAGCGTAAGTGCAAGTGAATCTTTATTATTACAAAGAATCGTTCGTTGACTGCGGCGGCGGCGGCGGTCGGCGGACTCTAAAAATATATTTTGCACGAGACGAGCTCACGAGGCATAATACAATACAATGTCTCCCTCTGTTTTATCTACAATGCCGGGACAATGCCAAAAAAATGCCCAAGTTTAAGCGAATCGCTTAAAATTCCTCTATTAATAAATATTCGTGTGTAAATCCATAGCAATGGCAAGGCAGACGAACAACCAACTACTCATCCCGCCCTCCCCCTCTCTTCTCTCTCTCTCTCTCTCTCTCTCTCTCTCTCTCTCTCTCTCTCTCTCTATCTCTCGTCCTGAGCAAGTCCACGTGAATATTATTTATTTCGTAACAGCGGCATTATTATTTCATTGACGCGACATTATCAAATAATCGTAACTTGTAATAACTCTTGGATCCATTTTAGATTTTTGCCAATAGTTTAATGGAGCAAGGAAGATTGCTTCTTAAACGATTTAAACGCTTCAAACGCTTCAAACGCTTCCCAACGCTCGGAAGTCCATAATCTCTCACTCTCACCCGGGCATTTGTTTATATTAAATTTCACTCGTTAGAACAGTTTCGTTTCCTCCTCTTCGCCTTCCCCCATCGCCTTCGTCTCATCGCCTTCCTCCCCCCCCCCATCGCCTCACCTCTACCCATTCGTAATTCTTAATACTTCGATTCGAATCGTAAACGACATTCGTCAGTAGAATGATTTATTTAAAAAAAAAAAAAAAAAAACTTAAATTCCTTTACAGCTGTTGCAACAAGCTCGGCCCTTTACTTATCCAAAACAATTAAAATCCACCATTGATTTGTACATTAAAAACAAAACAAAAAAAAAACGAAGAAGAATAGAACGTAAATGTAAATGTAAATGTATCGAGTGAATCGGTGAAGAGGATTCAATTATTGCGAGTCATCGGGCCTGCCTTTCCTCCCCTTCCCGAGAAATCCCCATATCGAGGATCCAATATATATATATATATATATATATTTCCTTTGTCAATCTTTCTTCTCGCTTAGCCTGTGAAAATTGATATTAAAATCCGTTATAATAATAATAAACCCTTTCAGCTCATCCGAATGCATCGGTGCAAACGGCGAACGGGTCAGCAGGTCGTAACCTTGGGAACATGCGTATGCGCTCGAAGAACTACGCCTCGCCGGATTGTGGAGCGAAGATCGTCGCGACGAATCCGGAGTCCCGGAGCGCAAGGAGCATCCTCGTGTCCACGCGCGACGAGTACATGCTCAACACCTGCACGACCCGGGTGTGGTTCGTCGTCGAGCTCTGCGAAGCCATACAAGCCAAGAAGATTGAATTGGGTATGTCACGTTCCCGCCCTCGTTTTTATCTTATGAAAGTTACCGCCGCGCAATAATATCGAATACCTCGGCTTTTTATTTATCGATCCCTTGTAAGCCGCGCCGATTTATCGCTGATTGTATTCACGGGCTCATTACGTAAAGGGGATCGTGTTGTTCCGGCTTCCCTTCACAAGATCTCATAAATACAGATATTAATTTGCTATATTACATGGCGCACGATAATTGTTATTGTCGGATGGATAACGCCGAGGACGTCGTTGTCCTCGTACTTTGTTTAGCCAACTTCGAGTTGTTCAGCTCGTCGCCAAAGGATCTATCGGTTTACGTGAGCGACCGCTTCCCGACCCGCGATTGGTCGATTGTGGGCCAATTTACAGCCCGTGACGAGAGAGACGTCCAAAGCTTCTCCCTGCAGCCCCATCTCTTTGGGAAGTTCATCAAGGTCGAGTTGCATTCGCATTATGGATCGGAGCACTTTTGTCCGATATCGTTATTTCGGGCCTACGGTACGAGCGAGTTCGAGGTGCTGGAAACCGAGACCGAGACCGAGTCACAGCACGACGACAATCACGGACACGAGGCCAATACCAACGGTATCATTTTCCTCCACTTTTTTTACTCCTTCGTCCCATTGATTTTTTTTTACCTCATGTATTATTCGAAAGATCGATTTCTTGTTTGTTTTTTTTTTCTTTTCTTCTTTCATTTTTCTTCTTCTTCTTTTAATCCGACTTTATCGTCATGTTTTGAAGCTTCCGCTTTAAAAGTTATTAAATTATTTTTAATGAAACTGTGGATCGATTGCAGGGAAACTTGACGCGAACGCGGATTCGGAAAACGAGGACGAGGACGACGAGGATTCCGTATTCGAGGACGAGGAGGACAGCTCGAGCGATCGTCGGGGCCACCTCTTCGGCAGCGCTCGCGATGCTGTGATAAGTATCGTTAAGAAGGCTGCCGAGGTATTGGTGAAGAGCGACGAGCTTAAGGCGAACAATGTCACCGATACTCAAACTAATCAAAGCGACGACGTACTTAACGAAGGGATTAATAAGGACTGCACGACGCCTGTGTATAACGTTATTTGTCGCCAGTGCGATGGCAATCGTTTCTCACGTATCTTCCAGATAGTTAGTTGTAAGCGAGCTTACCTCGAGTCGCTGCTCAACGCAGCCATTGTCAAACAAATACTGAGTAGGAGTCATTTGTGCCACGGCGTCTTTGAATTCGATTCTTTCCACAACAACGTCGCCAACGGTAAGGCTCGCCAATCATCGTATCGACAATCATTGACATTTATCGAAACGTTATTAAAAGATCACTTGTTACCGAGTATTCATATATTTATTATTAGTTTATTTTGTTTGCGCATTTTTGTTTTTGTTTTCTGCATTTGACGTAATAATGCATTCTACTTTGTCTATCTAAAAAGAAATGGACGATTAATCGGACGAGCATTTTTTGCTTCGTATTTCAGATATCGATGATTCAAAGAGCCGTAATTTAAACTACGACATGCAGGCACAGCTAATATCTTCGTTTTTCCTTCCTGATATTCTACTAGCCATGTGCAATATCTTAGCAGCGAATGAAAATCGACTATTTATGAACACGACTCGGAGCGATCGACAGAGCTCTGATAGAATACCCAACGAAACACGAATGGAGCAAAATAGCCACGTGCTATTAAATGCCAAAGACGAGAGGTTCGCGTCAACGCGCCCAATCGATGTTGTACCGACCTTAGATAATGATAAAACCAAAGTACAAATACCTGTGATAAAGTCGAAACTGGAAGTGGCGACGGAAAGTCAAATACTGGAAAACTTTGCGACACAGGTACATCCAATCATATATAAATATATATATATATATTAGTAGGTGTAATAAATCTCTATATTGAAAATGCCTTTGGTTTACAACTAGCTAAGGGAGTAAGAAATTTCATTAGGAAATGAAATGTATTTAGTCTACCGTACAATGAAATCGAGCCAATTTATAAAATATTTTAAATTTGAGCTACTTATATAAAAAGTATAGAGTACGTATTCATATAATGTAATAATAAATGCTCATATATTTTATATATCGAACTACAGATCAAACCAACTAGAACAACCGTTTTAAACGACGAAGTAAATAAACAATTATCCGATCCAAATCTTGAATCGAGTAGAAGCCAACAGTCTGAGGATTATGAGGCGTATCAATATGACAATTCAATAACAACGGAATCTCCTATACCTGTTGTTACAAAGCGAATATTGATTCATTCGCAAAAATTATCATCTGGATCACAAGACCACATTCAGGTGATTATGCTTTTTTAACACTATATTTTATTTAAGGCTTTGCAAACTTATAATATATTATATATAAAAAAATAAATATAATTCGTAACTGTATATATTCAATATCAATTGATTTACGATTTTTTTTTTAAGTGTTCACAGGACGGTGCCGCCTCCCCGCATGATATTTCAATTTCAGGATCAATGTCGAGATTACCTCAAAGCTTCGATCAAAAGAGTGTAAATTTCGATAATGGTGACGTGGACTCAGAAAGCGATGAAGAATCGGAAACAAAGCCGAAGGTGGACCAAGCGGACGCAGAGACTAAGCCAACTGCCCAGGATCAATTGAACTTTGAAAATTTCGATTTCAAAGATCTTGATGTGGATAGCTTACAAAATAACGGTGGCATTAAGAACGATGCCGCCGTTACACAGCAAACGGCGGCGAGCGCTACGACTCCACAGCAGAAGGAGTCTGTTTTCCTACGACTCTCTAATAGAATAAAAGTGAGATTTTGATAAAAATTGCTACGGCTATATATACGAACAACGAATGCCAGCTCTTACTCTTAGCAGAGAAAACTAATAGCGAGGGGACACTGCTTTATAAGCTTTTTCTCAATAATTAATTAGTTTATTAGTCAATAACAACGACGTTTGCGATTGTTTCAGGCTCTGGAACGCAACATGTCCTTGAGTAGCCAGTACCTCGAAGAGTTGAGTCGCCGGTACAAGAAGCAAGTCGAGGAGATGCAGCGTTCCCTCGAGCGAGCAATGACTACCATGAGCGAGGAGTCGCGCAAGGGCGACGAACGCGAATATAAGCGCCTCGAGGAGGTCACGATCCTTCATAGCCAGATCGACAATTTGGGGAAAATCTTGGACGACCTCATTTACGAGCGCAACAGCTGGCGTATTAGCTTTTCCTCGCTAATACAACACGCCCTGATTGTTTTTGTCAACGTCATTTTGGTTATCTTCATACTTTCTTATTGTAGACGGTCGTCAGATACTGATTTGGATTACTTGAGGGATAATAGCGAGGAGATCGTTAGGATGAAGCGGCCACGTGGGACAAACTATGAAATGGTTAAGCAGCAGTGTACTCAGCTTTCTAAGAAATCGAAGAAACGAAGACCCAGCGAGATCGCCGCCCAGGTTCGTTTATCATTATTCTCGTTAATTTTATCGCGTATAATATACGTGTAAGTATGCATAAGTAGTAGAGAGCGATAAAAATCTACCGTTGTTATTATTTATTTATTTATTTATTTATGTATTTAATAAAGGATTATTTATAATAATAGGTCTCCGGGACTTATGAGCAGTTGATGATCGAGGACATGATGTCGATGAATCAATTGTCGAGGAGAGAGAAGCGCAAGAGGCGGAAGAGGGATTCCGTTATATTAAGAACTTCGTCGATCAAGGGCACGAATTATTCAGAAAAAAGAGGTTATCTGAGTATACCCACATTGCCATCGAGAAGTTCCTCGGTTAACGATGCCATTTGCATAATTAGCCAGCTCGACAATGGTCTGTACTCGTCGAACGACAGGTCGTACAGGAACGGGAGACCGGGATCGGCACCCGATAATTCTATCGATTACTTTTGCAATTCGGAGAGGATCGAGCACGTGCAGCACGATAGGAAAGTACAGATTATTACGACGGAATTGAAGCACGACAAGTCGGGCAATAGCAACGACTCGAATCTACTCGATTCGGAAACGCTAGATTGCTCGGTACTCGAGGACGACACGTTTATTCAGGTAAGAGACAGAATTTACATGAAAACCTTAAACATTTACTTAAAAATACATAAACGAAAATTATGTTTTTTTTTTTTTTTTTATATATATATTATATATTGCAATCAGGCGGAGAGTAGTAGCAGCCCGAGAAGTATGAACGTCAAGTCAAAAAAAATCTCATCCCCGTCATTCATAAAAACAGCCTTAACGTCTAGGAGTAAACGAATATCGTTCTCGGGAGGGGGTAGTAAGAAAAAGTCTCAGGCGTTGAATAAGAACTTGGTCCAGCAACCGACGGAAACGGCTTGTCAGAATAATACCAAAACATATTTGACGAACGACTTGTATATTAGTAACGACGCTGTCGACGAGCACAATAACGGCGGCCGTACAACGAACGGTCATGTAGAAGAGAGTGACGAGTCGAGGAGCAGCTGCGCAACTCCGACGATGAACTGGAGCAAGAAGGAGAAGAAGAGCAATGGCTTGAAGAAAATGGTGAGAAAGTTCTTTTGATTATAGTAGGAAAAAAAAGAGCTTGTAAATAATAGTTATGCGAAGACTGAGTAAACCTATCGAGTACTTTTTTTAAGTACCCACACATTTGCCTGCGTAGTTCATTATTATGCAAGATTATTATGCCGTAGAAGGGATATTATATATATGTGATGATGATAATGATGATGATGATGATGATAATAATGATGATGATAATGACGACGACGTGGACAAGGAGGAGGACGAGGACAATTATTATTGTTATTGTTGTTGTTGTTGTTATTATTATTATAATTATTATTATTATTATTGTGCTAGTGCAAAACGATGATTTACTACGTCGTTTTAAAAGCTTGGATTCTTAAAAAAAAAACAAAAAAAAAAACAAAAAAAATTGTGTTAAAAGATTTTTTACTTTTTGGTTTTATACGAATATTTTTTCTTCTTTTGTTATTATTACGTTACGCACGCGCACTCGTTATTGCCCATAGAATAAGTATTTAATTTATTTAGATTTAAAAGCATTAGAATAAGTAAATTAAATATAAAAAGAAAATAAACCAGTTTTAATATATTGAAACATATTCTGTTAATTAATGTTATTATTATTATTCTTATTCTTATTATTATTATTCTTAATATTATTACTATTATTATTATTATTATTATTATTAATATTGCATTTTTTTTTAAAAATATGCATGTATGAATAAACGATTGTTTAAAAGTATAGCAAAGGTCTTTTTAAAGTGATATTTAACTATTTTCAATTTCATTCTTCATTGCTTCATAGTTCTTTCTTTAAAGATGTTTTTAATTCTTTTATGTTTTGATAACTATTGCTTTACGTGCAAACGCATAAATAGTACATATGTATTTTTTTATAAGATATTTTGCTCTACGCTGATAATTTATTAAACAAAGCGATAGTTACAAGATGGCGATCGATAATAATTTCCAATTATTACTTAAATTTGTAACTTTTCTTGTAATATATACGTATGTGTAAGTAAACGAAGGCTTCACGGCGTATTCATGAAAATATTGTTACGAGGTATAAGTTTTTCCGACTTGTTTTGAAATATCTATTCATTAAAGTAATTGCTGTAACAATAAGGGCTTAGTGTTTGTAAAGAATGAATATATAAATACAACAACGATTTAAATTCAAATTTAGATAGATATGTTGAAAGTATGTCGTAAATCGATTACGTAAAAGGGTCCCAGTGGTTGATTTTGACTCATTCCACCAGAACACCGATACTCTTGAATGGCTAAAATCATTTTATAACGTTTATTAATAGGAAATGTGTAAGTAAATTATTTTGACTAGTCATCGGTATTATTAGTCTTTATATATTATTTTAAATCTTTCTCAATTTGTACTCGTTAATATTTATCTTCTCTTTACAATGTAAATGCACCTGATCTTGTGCGGTATATAGCATTCATTCTACATTGGATTTTCATTTCTCAGACGAGTATATTTATATATATATATATATATATATATATAACACATGTAATTGAATAATATATACAATACAATCGAAGCGTGTTGATAAATTTATTTATTGATCATCTTTCGTTGCTGACTTTGGACGGACTCTTATCGTTGCGCACTTATTTGAAAAAATGTTTCGCAATCGCTCCGGATCTGCAATTAAAGGAAATAATATGTTCTTATAAAATAAACATTTATGAATTTAAAAATCACGAAATGTAATATCAATTCCTCTTTTTCTTCGTTTCAAACAAAGAAAAAAGTACTTCGGTGTACTTTTAGATACATTTTTTTTTAAAGATTTTTCGCAATTCCTTGTATTAAAAAAGAAAAAGAAAGAAAATACTTTTAACACTTATGGATTCCCAAATTATTTTAAAGTTGAGAGAGAAAGAGAGATCAGCCGATAAATCAATATTTCTTAATCGTCAGTCAAATAATTTCAAACGCTTAAGGAAAATCAGATTTGAGTAAAAATATACGATATAAAACCAAAAAATAAGATTGCTGCTGGTCCGAAGCTGAGGCATTGTTACACGCGTGCCTCTGTACATGTATATGTACACGTATGTATGTGTGTGTGTGTGTGTGTGTGTGTGTGTGTACGTACGTACGTACGTATGTATGTATGTATGTATGTAGGCATACGTATTGAAATATTGTTACGTAAAGTTGCTTGAGCTTGCGAAAAAAAAAAAAAATGGAGTTTCTAGTCGGGAGGACGGATGAAGGTTTCGGGATTCGGGGATCGCCGGACAATCCCGATGTAATTGAGTATATTCGTGGCTGCATATATAGGCTTGGTTCAAAGGGCGCTGGCGATCGCTCTTCCAGGCTTTATATATCTCTTCGTTGGGATATGTTGTAAACGATTTTTACTAGAGCTTGCGACGTAACCGCACGTAACAAACACTACGCATCGAATCCTCTGTTGTTATTATTATTATTATTATTATTATTATTATTATTATTATTATTATTATTAGGTTTTCTTTGTTTCGGTATATTCGGTATAAGAATCGAATATTATTGTTCGTTTGTTGATGTAATTATCGATTGGAATTGCATTAAAGCGTAAAGGATACGCGGCGTCAACGAATTTATTATGAAAAAAGGCTCGCGTACGTAGGACATGCATATTCTTCAATTTTATTATCGATAATACTTCTTGTATCTAGTGCCATTATCGAGGCAAAGCAGTGGCTGACTGACTGACTGACTGACTGACTGACTGAGTGACACGGTGACGCAAGGGGAACATTAAAATTAGTAAATAGTCGTATAAGTGGTATTGAAAGCTTATTTTATAGCTTGGAAGCATTATTTGTGTCTGTTATGGCTTGCTTGGCTGCGATAGAAATGAATAAAGACAACGAAGGATCCGATTGGATTATTTTCAGAGGCTTAAGTAATTAGATCGGCATTACGAGATCTCTAATCTTTCTGCACACATACGTGCGCCCGCGCGCGCGCGCAACTGATAAGATATATCAAAGTATTCCTTGAAGCACAAAGAGCATCGAATACGTTGGAAATATTTTATATAGTCATTTATACAGATAAAAGCACTGCCTTTTGAAATTTCGTACAAGCTAACATTACTTAGTTCTCCCCGATTCTTATTATTATTGTTATTACTGTAGAAGACTCGGAAGACGATTACGTTATCCGAAAAAAAAAACAATCCTTATTAGTATGAGTAGAGCATGTACGTACGAACGAATTTCGTTCCTCTGCTTAAAAATGTATAAATTTATTAGCTTCGTTACTTACGTCATTCGTCTGATCGTCAGAAAGCCGGTCATAATCATAATTCCTTATAAGAAGACATTTTGCGTTTGAATGCCGCTTTGAACATTTTTTTTTTTTTTTTATACGAGACATCGATTCCCCATCTTCTTACCCTTTTTATAATAAATATTTGAAATTTCAGAGACGTCAAAGAACGTAATGACGAGCGATTAATTACATAGACATCTTGAAATAAATAAATAAATAAATAAATAAATAAATAAATAAACAAACAAACAAACAAATCAGCAGTGATTTGTGATGCACCTCCTCTTACATAGATAACGACGATTAAGAAAGTCATTAAAGAATGCCGGATATTATTACGTATTTAGGATTGTAAGGTAAAGTATCGACATCGATACTACCATCCAACAAACGCAATCCTCCTGTCTAATAAAATAATCACACGTTATATAGTCCTGGCCGAGACGTCGGCGCTATCTACGGATAGCGAATCCACGGACGTGGAAAAAAATCCTTTGCGAATGCTTCATTGTGTTATATTAAAAATCCCATCGGACGTAGAGTTTTAATTCGTGATACAATATCGCCGAATCCATTCGAAATCCGCTCTAAGACCGCACCGGACCAAATACTGTCGATTTTCGCGATCGAGAGGCTTTATTACGTCGACTGTTACGTGGCAATAGAACACCGCTCGCCCTATCCTAAACAACACGTTTAACGAAATATAGGCAATGAATGGAAATAATGGAAGATTCTCCGAAGGTATTCGGAAGGTATTCGGAAGGTATTGCCATTGCCTACGACGTTCATTAATTAGTACTCTCGGGACTCGGGGGATACTTATTATAAAAAAAAAAAAAAAAAATGGAATTCGCAGAGAATATATACGAGAGGAACTTGATGAAACGATATACAGACAATTGCGTCATTGATTATTATTGTTTTGCACGCGCCATTACGATTACGATTACGATTACGATTATTGGCTTGCATTAATACATTTTGTTAAAATGTTCTGTGATAAATCAAAGAAATGCACGCGGCGAAATAGCACGACACTATGTTATTATATAATAATAATAATAATAATAATAATAATAATAATAGCAATAATAATAGTAATAACAACAACAACAACAACAACAACAATAATAAATAATAATAATGACTAGCGAGTATACTGAAATATAAGAAATTGTATAAAGCGAAATAGAAGCTGGAAGTTTGTATATTTGCATTTAAGCGTACGATATTTAAGTTGAGTCGAGTTGTTTTCCTCGCAAAGAAAGTCTCAGCCACTACTACTACTACTACTACTACGTTTATATATTGGCCAATAACACTCCTCACCTACATCCCCAAGCTTTATACATATTAATTCCTGAATATACACAATTATTATATTAACGTACTCATCGTGTTGACTCACTGGTGTATATCATTACCCTTTTTATTTCATAAAAATAATTTTTTTGTAAAAACAAGGGTGTAAACAACGTTGTTATTGCATGCTCCGAACTAATTTTATAAAAATTTTATTACATATATCCAGTAGATATATTTATAATTATATATAACGTTGAAGCGAACAGCAATCGATCCTTACGATACTCGGTTCCACAGCGTTTTCTCAACACATATACAACATATATACAACAAAGAGCTAAATAAAATATAAATTTTGAACAGCAACTCGATTCGAAAGTTTCCTTTATTTTACTTTAACGTTATTAAAAAAGAAAAAAGAAAAAAGAAAAAAAACAAATCGAGATACAACAGTACGTGAATATATATACATACATACATACATACATACATACATACATATATATATATATATATATATATAAACTTGGAAGAGAATCTTTCATTAGGGATCAACGATCAATCAATGTTTTTAATAAATAAATATGTACTTTAAGAATAAGGCGCACACGTTACGAATGCAATTATTATCGTAGGAAGATTATATTTTGTAGCCCATCATCCATGCCGTGTCATCAATAAATCATCCATTGCACGTTTTGATAAATACCATTGTGCGTTATAGTATTTTGTAACTGAAATTCCTTTCGACTCATATGGCCATTATTATTATTATTATTATTATTATTATTATTATTATTATAATAAACTTTGCAAAGCGATAATGCAAAAGCAATCATTTGCTACGATAAAATAAATTTGTGTTTGTATCCACAATTAATTATAAATAATCGTTAATATTAAAAAAGTGCTCGAGGCTTGTATTGCATGATTTTGCAGCATACTATCATACTATCTATATCGACATAAGATACAAATTGTGAAATTATGTTTTTAAAATAGCTATGTAGTAAAAAGTAATTTAATAAATAATATTATGGAAACTTTCTCATATGTATAAATTCTATATACGCAATATAAATCAAGTTCCGTTTATTCATGATTTACTCATTATTATCATTATTATTATTACCTCTTACTAAACCGTACAATTAATAATAACTATTGTATTTTGAGAAGCATCGGTATTTTGTTAATCCCATTAATTATTCCATTCTTCATATAATGAAAGGTAAGTGAAGCGAATTGTCTATAAATTTAACTACAATGAATTGAATAACAATTATTATCACTTAAATCGAGAAATTTATTTTTTATTTTAATAAAGCTACTTACACGGATAACATTTATTTACTTGATTGCATAGAAATATTTTAATAATCAAAATCTATCCCTAAAGGTATGTACATTTAATTGTCAATTTTTAAATTACTAAGCAGCTCAGGAATATCGAAAATTTCTTTCGCCGTTCCGTCGTTTGATTTCGCTCGATTATTCAGTTCTTTGGCACACTCCTGCACGACCTTCTTCCAATTCTGAAAAACCTTTTCGTTCTTATAACAATAAACGACTTCGTTAACGTCCTCCTTCAATTTATAAGACGCTACGAACTTGTAAATTGCTTTAAAATCTTTTAAGACTACGTTACGAAGCTTTTCGTTTCTCGCAACGAGATTCAAAACAAGCAAACCATCATCGGTCAAGCAGTCATTCATTGTCCTTAAAAAGTCTGGCTCGACAAATTGCTTAGGAGGGCAACTCATGCCAATGCTCGTGTCCTTGCTGTCTACGTCAAGAAGTATCGCGTCGTATTTCCTTCCTTGGGCCGCGCTATTTCTTAAATATTCTATTCCGTCGCCAATTTCGACTTTTAATTTCTCATCTTCAACCAATTCGAAATACTGCTTCGCTGTCTTGAGTATTTCTTTGTCTATTTCCACAGCTACAAGTTTGGTCTGAAATCAAAATGCACGAAGAACATAGTGTACGTAACAAAAAGCAATATTTATTATACAATAGAATTCTTAATACGTTGGGAATACCTGTGGAATACAGTGTCGAATAAACGTACATAATCCTCCACCACCAAGTCCGACTAAAATACTTTCTCCTACACTTGAATTATTTAAGGCAATTTTTAGCCCTAAAGACATGTACAGGTGATGGTCGCATGCAATGTAATATGGATCTATTACATATTTGGTCTTTTTCCTTCTCGATAAAACTATTTGTTCCAAATGGTTTTAATATTAATAGCGATGTTAAAAAGCCATTGTGAAATAACTTATATTCATTCGTACCTTGTTTTAATTTGGCTTCGCTTTGTATGACAAATTGATTATTTAAAAATACTAATCTCCTGTATACTTCGTTAAGTTGTGTAATTTCTTCCACTACAAATGGTCCACTAATATCACTTTTGCCCTCGTAACAAATTTTCCTGTTCCCTAAATCTGAGCTCAAAGACAAAAAAAGTATTTGGGTCTTTGCCAATTTAGCGGGTGCGAAATTTTTCACGCTCTCCCCAAGCTCCTCTTTCACTTGATCAAGATTTTCGAAATTTTGTCCTCTTCGTAAATAAACGATAGCTAATCTATCGCGTTCGACTGATTTTAATAATTTTTGTCTACCCTCTTTCGTACTAAACAGCCAATCCATTTCTCTAAAGAATTTTATTTATTTACTATTAGCATTAACTAAAATTCAGTTTCTATTATATTTTACCTGCCCTGAGGTACAATAAAAACAGCATAAGATTTTTGTTCCTTTATCATTAATTGATCTATAATACATATTGTATATCGAGGTTCTTTTTCACCAGGCTTGTACAAATCAAGATAAACTTCTCCGTCTGTGGCAATGTTCCCCGTGTATAAACCATTACAAACAGTAGCAGCTTCCTGAGTTTCCTTGATACATTGAAGAATTTCTTCGTTGTTGGTCAACCTTATGGGTAAATCATCCGTTAAAACGATTTCTAAAATCTTTTAAAAATGTCATTAGATTTTTATTCTAGTAAAAAAAAAAGTTTGTACATGTTTTACATAAACATACAATTGAATTTTTATGGATTTAACTTCGAAAGTTATACGTACAGGCTTCTGTAATTTCATAAACTTTGTAAGTACAACCATAAAAACAGGCATACTACACTCTTCTTGATCTCTAGCCTTCATTTCTACATCATGACAACGTACAATACGAAATGCAAAGGATGACGTGAAATCTTTAATTAGTTTTTGTAAAATATGCTCTTGTAAAAGTGAAATACAAATATATCTTCCATTATTTTGTAGCACTCTCTTAATTTCCTATAATATACAAATTATTAAACACTTAAATAATAATTATCAATAATAACATTGTTATTAGATTATTAAGTATTAGAATATAATACATACTGCAAAGTACTTGTCAATCAATACTTCTGTATCATTGTCATTATTGGACATGAGAGCATCCAATGTTCCTTTATCCATGACAACACTAAATTCTCCATCATTGTAAATCATTTTGGTAGCATCCATCTGACGGAAAATTAAATTTGGTCTTATGTTTTTATTCATTTCTTGCATTTGCTTAATAACAACTTGTGATACATCAATATTAACGATATTTCTATAAATATAATAATTGCATATGAAATTTACTGTTTAGATAAAATTATAAGAAAACTAACTTGTAATCATTATCGTATAGATTCATTCCCAATGTTGAATTACCACATCCAACTATAAGAATCCTGTCCTTCTGTTGTATAAATTTAAATAAATAACTGCTTAATTCCAAAAATTCTCCATACCTAAAATACAGCAGGTATATTATAAGAGAAGTATTTGTCACAGGTACATTAAAAATTCTATTATATAAACAAAACTAACTCTCGTACCATTCAAAAGCCTTTTTACCTCTCTTTTTGAAAAAGTTATTCCAATAATCAGCTTTGCTGAATTCTTGGTGAGATTTTGGTAGTAAATTCATATTGTATATAAAATAGTATAATACGAATTATGGTGAAACTCGTGTAAACTAAAAATTAATATTTAAAAAGTTGTAATAAATAAGTAACAATGATGTATCATAATGTTCCCTCAGTCAAGTAAATACATAGAACTTGTGGTTGTCATACCATGTGCTCTCCGCTATTTACCGACCGAGTAAATACATATACATTTATATATAATGATAATAATAACAGAAGTAAAGAAATAGGCGGGAAATTAAATTTGTATTGAGAATCTTTTAGAATGTAACAATGTAATCGTGTTATAATTTTGAATAAATTCAGGCGTCGACGTGTAATACTTGAATCGATAAGCGCTGCGTTTATTGTAAATCTTCAATGGGCATTATTAGCTAAACCGTGTTGGATATACATTATATATATATATATATATATATATTATAAGCCCTGAAATAAAAAATCGAAAAATTAACAAAAAAAGCCGAGTCATGTAATTAAAATAGATGTAAAGAGGCGATATTTATAAATACGTTGATACTTTTTGATTGTTTAGAAATTAATTGGCATTAGTTTGTATCGTGAACGTTAATCATTATTTAATTCAAGACAATCGAAGGAATGATTGAACAGATGTGAATGTCGAGTGAACAGGTCCCTCCTACATTACAAGTTTCGCATACGTTTGAATAAACACACGCGTCGGTTTTATTTTAATCACATATCCATCGCTGCCTCGACAATGATAAACCATGAGCATGTAATTTCCCTCAAGTGTTTCCCGGGAATCAATTAGAATAATTAAGATTAGAAGAAGGCATTTCTTTTAAAAGATTAACAGTTTTGCTTGTTTTATACGTGCGTATGCGGTTAAAATTTAATTGTATTTTTCTCATTCTATTCCCCTTCCCCCCTTCCCCTTTGTTTTATTTATACCTTTAAACTATTATTTTGAGAAAAATTTATCTTTTTTAATAGCAACATTTTCAAACGTGTCGAGCCTGTATTGTGAATAATGAAACGTGAATTTTATTCAAATTAGATTTAAATGAGATTTAAAATAAAAAGAAAAAGACGCGTGATATATTATTTTATTTTAAAATATTAGCTTTAACGAAATAAGAATATTTACGGAATTAATTATATTATTAAAGAATATAATCTCTCTCGGTGATGAAATTTTCATCTTTACTTCCTTAAAATTATCCGTTCAGATTAATTAATAAAATACATGGCTCAGTAGTTATTTATCAACGATATTTCTATCATTACTAAAGACTAACATTTTTAGAGTAACAAAAATTCTCTAAATTCTATTGTTCGTGTAATATTTATTTAAAATTATTATCTAACTCGTGCAAACGTTACGTAGAATGAAATCTTAATAAAATAGATCGTTGTTAACGATACATTTTCAATAAAAATTATAAAACGTTATTATAAGAATAGAAATTTGAATTGCGATAATCATGGAAATGAAGAAATAGTTGAAAAAAAAAAAAAAAAAAAGAACTAAAATATTATTTAAAATAATGTTTTTAAAAATATTGTTTAATGTCAATTAAATAAAAGTAAGGTGCTACCGACGTAGAGGTATAATATGTTTAAAGTAAATTGGAACGACGTACGTTTATTCGTCCTTTAATCGAAAAAAACTTTTAAGTATCGCCGCAGGAAAATACGTTGGTATTTTCGTGCTAATGACTGCAGTTGCCGGAAAGACAGTTGAATGATAGACTTTAATATATATATATATATATACGAATGTCTCTGCCGTTATATATTACGAATGAAAAATTGTTTTTGAATCTTGTGGAAATCATTTTTCCTCATTGATTTCTATAGAGTTTCGTTAGAAGTCTATTAGATTCTTCAAAGGGTGATCGTGTCAATGAAAAATAGTCTAAAGTTTAAAGAAAAAACACGGAAAGAGATGGAAATTATGCTCTTGCACGATTTTCTTTATCGAAAGGCTTAAAATAAACGTGAAAATTCATTGAAGGGTACGTAAAGGTTGGTACAATAAGCTACAAGTAGGGTTTGATGGGTCAAGAATGGGAATCGAATGGGCGCAAGCTCGGATGGTCCCGATTGAAATCGTTGGCTAATCGAGGGAAAGCGTCCGCCAAGCATTGTACGTGGATGGGGAGTGTAAGCGTGGCCAGATGAGGAGGTCTATATATATATATATATATAATTGGCGACCTGAAGCCCAAAATGAGCGAGCGAGATGAGGCGGAGATGAGGCGGAGATGAAGCGGTGTCGAGGAGGAGAGGACGGGAGCGGCAGCGGCGGCGGCAACGGCAACGGCAGAAGCAGCAACAGCAACAGCAGCAGCAGCAGCAGCAGCAGCAGCAAGCAACAGCAGCAGCAGCAGCAGCAGGAGCCGAGCAGCAGGTGATCACGTCGATCAGCAGCCGTCGCCCGAAACTCGAGAGAGGATGAGCTCGCGTGTGTGCGTGCCCCGTCGCGGGCCATAATTGTTCGTCCAGCCCGAGCGGCGACTCAATTATAGATGCCAGTCTGGGCCCGTGTCTACCTGTGTGCGCGCCCGTGACGTGACACCGGGACCTCAATGCGAGCGGCAATCTGTCAACGAGCCGTAAGCTAAGATATTCCGGGCCAACTCTCTTTCGCGCTCGTCGATCCCCGGTCTCCCCCCCCCCCTCTCTCTCTCTCTCTCTCTCTCCGCGAGACCTCCTCCTACGCTCGTATCCACTATCCCGACGATTCAAAGCAGCTCCGTCTAATAATCAAATATCACATTCTCAGGATGATATTTGTAGCGTTTCGTACATCACCACCCTCGAAGCTAAGGCCAACTATTTTTCCACATTTCTCGAGTCGTAGGAGTAAAGAATAAACCGATGTATAGTTGCATAGTCGGTATAGTTGCACAATTAGGCGAAGATTTAGACGAGGTTGCTTATAACGCAGGAATAAAGCTATTCCGCTTGGGATTTAGTGTCGCATGTAATTATAATCTGTACGGAGAAGTTGGATCGGAGAGCGAGGAAAAATTTACTAATGAGACTAACGTCTACCCCAAATTGCTTTAATTCACTGCTTACGAGGAAATGAGCCGAAGTCAGATAATAATATGAATGACCTGACAAGCATTCGGACATGCTAATAAATTGTAGATAAATTTCGTACATAAACAATGTGAAGAACGGAAGGATGGATGGATGAAGTCTATTATTATGCGGAATTATAGATCGATCGATTGGACGTAAGAGCGCTAAGAGAGCTAAGATACGCTCTTAGGTATCCGAATTGGCTGGCGATAACTTTATTGTAATAAAATTTCTTTAAAAGTGGAAAGAAAGGAGAATCGAGCGATAGATTCACGAATGCGGCTGGAGAGGAGGGTGGGAGGGGGCTCGATTAATTAATGCGCCACATGACGTGACGGAAGAAGCGGAAGCCACGGCTCCGAGTCGATTGCGCCCGAGCGAGAAAAAAAAGAAAACGAAACGCTATCGTGGCCGATGATGATAGATGCACGTCCCGAGGGTGAATGCAGCCGTAGCAGTGCCCCAGCAGCCTCTTTATTCTCCGGCGGGGAGTTTATCTGGGAGCCAACGGCCAAACTAATAACCGATCGACCTTTGTCCTTCGCCTTTATTATCATTATAGCTTCGTAACCTCAATTTACAGATCCTCCCACCCACTGCCACACTGCCACGTTCCAGCGTTTCCCTTAATTAATCTTTCCATCAAACTTTTATTTCGATTTTTCGCTCCTCCACTACCTATTCGATAAATTATATTTTCCATAGCCCACTCCGTGCTCCCATTCTGCTTTAATATTCTCTTACTTTGTAAATCGTTAACTAGATCATCTAATTCTTCGTATTCGTTGCAACGGAAGTACGCCTGTCATTACTTTTAATTTCGCTTCATTGAGCATTTCAAATATAAACGATAATCTATGATTATTTATTGTTTAAAGAAAAATAAATTAATAAATAAATAAACAAATAAATACATAACGATCGGTTGTGTTTTATATATTTATTATTTTACGCTGAAATGGAAGTATGAAAAAACGGTTAAGAGCATAAGAAATCCCTCGGATTGTTACGTGCACGAGGAATATTTTAAAAGTTAATTAATGTTAAAAAAGAAAGCATTCCCTTGTTATTTTTTATTATTTACTTTATAGTTTTAAGTGCTCGTTAGAGTGTTTTAACAGACCCTACGTCGCTTTAAGCGTCAGATGGTTAAGTCGGAGTCGGCCGATAGGTAAGATAGCTCAAGCCATAAATAAACTATGGATCGTCTTTGGAAATCAAAAAAATTTGACTCTATAATTATATGTATGTGCATATGCTAATACGGTGCAGGTATTAGTAATATAAAACTGCGCATTATCCCTTGACGTTAATCAACGAAATTGCATTTAACGAAGATTGGAAAGAGCAAGGCCAAGGATAGAAAAAGCACGGGAGAGTTTATGATATGGTTATTATAGTGTTGCGGATTAAGGAATAGCTAATGATTATTTAGCTGTCTTTACAAAGGTTATTGCCAAAATTCGCTATATTGTGTTCTCCGTGTAAAGGAACGACGCAGAAACGTTTATAAATGAATTTATACGGTATCCGGAAGATTTCGACTTATTTATGAAAATACTTTGAATGACAAAAAATTCACGAGACGAGGAGGAGGAGGAGGAGGAGGAGGAGGAGGAGGAGGAGGAATAACAAGAAGAAGAAGAAGAAGAAGAAGAAGAAGAAGATTTTATGGTGAAAGAATTTTGAAACCAATCGATCCTCGGGTCAAATTGGATAAAAGCAATTTCCAGATTTCCATATAAACATACAGGCATACAGGCGCGCGAAAATTGTTATTGCAAAGCATTGGCTGGGCGATATATATATACATATATATATATATATATATATATATATAAAAGGGTCATAAAGCCAGTTTAATTTGCATTATCCGTTAAAAATAAGTAAGTTTTTGTTTTTGTACGTATGATGGGGAGGCTGGGATGGAGAAACGAGAGCGAGCAAGGCAAAGCAGAAATTTGTCAGCAGGGCGCAATCGTCGTCCATAATATTCTCGAATGCGAATGAACCGTAGGATGGGCGCAGAGGGCGGCGCAGAGGGTGGCGCAGAGGGAGGGGAGGTGCGCGATATAAGTAAAAAGTGAGATATCGAAGGTAAATATTATTCGTGATTTACGGCAGATGTCGTCGGAGGATCGGCAATTGTAGGATACACCTCGGGTATAATAATAAATTTTCCGAAAGCCACCTCGCTTCCTCCCATCCCATCCCGAGAAAATTGCTTTTTCTGGCTATATCTTTAAAAACGGGGCCGCATCAAACAGATGGGCAACTAACTCGGCAGTGGTAGCGGCCCTCGTGTACGTGTGCGTACACGAGAGGCCGGAGGAAGGAAACGTCGAGGTTTTCGAAAAGCCAACGGGGACGCGGCCGCCGGGGTGGGTGGGAGGGAGAAAGGGGGCGCGAGGGGCGGGGCGGCGGGGGAGGGCGAGTGGTCGGGGGAGAGGTAGGGAGGGGTGAAGGAGGAGGAAGAGGAGGAGGAGGAGGAGGAGGAGGTGAGAGAGAGAGAGAGAGAGAGAGAGAGGCGAGGTAGCCCAAGGAGGTTGATGTATTTAGTGGAACGAAGTGCCAAACCAACTGTTTCGGTGCTACGCGCGCACGGCACGCGTCTCCCTGGTCGCGTGGCCAGGTAAAAAGAGGAAGACAGAAGGGAAAAATGAGAGGGAGGGAGCGATCGAGCGAGCGAGCGGTGTAGTTAAGGGGGTTCCTCGGCCAGTACAGTCCTAATGGAAAGTATCGTCGTGCTCGAGACCTTGCTTTTCTAAATCCAGGCGCCGCGATCGCGATTTGCCTCGCGTGCCTCACTCTATCGAGAAGGATACGGGACAAGAGAGCATCGGGCCCGTACTAACGACCCTCCATTCTCCCTCCTCCTCCTCCTCCTCCTCCTCCTGCTCCTCGTCCCCGATAAATACGAGAGCGAAGGAGGGCGGGATGCGGGACTCTGATATACGTCCCGGTACATTTGTCATTCAGCCCGGACAGGAACAAAAGCTCCTCGGATGAGGATTATGAGCTCGATACAGGGCCGAGGGAGGAAGATCCATCGATCTAGAACAATGTGGGTGGACAAACGATCGAGAAACGATAAATTTATCCGCTCCCGGGGCTCGTGTTGCTCGGAAAATCTTTTCCAGATCATTTCTTCCTTATATTCCTTATATCTATGTATATAATTTGGAAAAAGTTTTTATAACTCGGGCCCCTCATTCCAGAGAATATTAATATACGTGGGTAGTCGATGAAAGAGCCGAACTTTTCAAATGTCTTTCTCTCTTTTCAGTATCAGCTTTCTCATTAATAAACCAAGCGAGACGGTGGAGCTCGGCGGGCTGTGCGCCTTTAAATATTCAATGCTTTTCGGGAGATATTGGAATGAAAATCAATGTAGGCCTGGCTGACTGAACGATTATTGGTGCCGACAAGTTCTAACGTACCTGGAACCGAAATATTTCAATGCCTTTGCTGCTATTGACTATCTCGGAGAGCGCGACTGATAATAAAGCTTTATCGGATATGCGCGTACGATCAGATGCACCGCCTCGATAATTGTTATACGGAAATTCTTAGGTTTGGGGGGGGGGAGAAGAGGGGTTGAGGAAAGAGGACGGAGCGATGCCGACTTTTCTAATCTAGGCCTTAAAATCTTCCTCCCTCGATCGCTCCCTCGCTTGCTCCCTCCGTCCCTCCCTCCCTCTCTCCCTGCAACCCTCCGTCACTCGCTAGTGAGCGCGCGCACGCACGCACGCACGCACGCACGCACCCGCTCGGAATCGTACGAATGCTTTAGCGCCACGTGCCACAAGTATTTACTACTCGTCAGTGGAATCCCGACCCGAAATTCCCCGATGCCCCGTACGCACTCTGTAATCTCCCCTCGCAGCGCCCACGATACGTGTGTGTATAAATTTTGCAAATTTCAAGCTCCGTCGAATTCACCTTTCGCCCCTTCGCCCCTCCATAAGAGCCGCTCACCCACTCATCTTCTTCTCCTTTACTCCGTGCGCGCGAGTAATGAACAGAAAGAAATCGTTGTCGAGTGTATAATCTCTCCACTCCCTCTGTGCGCATATGGTGTCCCATGAAGACGCGAAGACGTTGCTAGCAACAGATGGTGCGGGTAGTGCCGTAGTCTCGTTGACCTGCCCTGTCGGCGCTCCCCCCTCCCCCCTCTCTCGTTCTCTCTCCCTCCCTCTCTCTCTCACTCTTTCACTCCCTCCCTCTCTCTCTCTCTCTCTCTCTCTCTACCCCTCCCCCTCTCGCTCTTCCGCCCGCTCTTTTACGAGTCGGCCGCGAGTCAGCCCGGGCTGCATCGCCTATGCGGCTTCACGTTTTCTGTAAGCGTCGTCGCGGTAGATTTACCCCTCTACGCACCTACACGAGTACGCGCCTACGTCATTGGTCACCTGAATTGTACCTTCAGAGTGGACCAGCTGATGTAATAGTAGTAGCCGACCTCCCGAACACGCTTATTCGCATTTTATTAAAGTACGATCGAGGAGAGGTCGAGATCGATGGTTTTATATTATTCTTCCTTGTTTTCAGTGACAGGTAATGAAGCGCTTGGCTACGATACCTTAAACGATTTAGCTGTAGATCATACAAATAAACAAGAAGTTGCCCGTGAAATAAATTCTTTTTCATTGGGGTTATTGAATAACGTGAGCGTCGGGTACGTTCGATAAAGTACAATCGTCCGTTGAAGTTTTCACGTGTTAAATTATTGTTGCGCATATCTCACGAGGATGGGTAATCGAACTGCAGTTTTTTTCTTTCTTTCTTTCTTTCTTTCTTTCTGTCTTTTTATACGCGAGGAAAGCCGCCGCTCCGTACATGAACGGAAAAGAAAATAATAGACGATGCGTAATTTTTGGAACTGACCCGCAGCAGTTGTCGTTACACGAGTACGCGATTTTGCGGGGAAAGGCGAAACAAAAATGCATCGGTTAGGCTTGTAAAAGAGAGAGAGAGAGAGAGAGAGAGAGAGAGAGAGAGAGAGAGAGAGAGGGGAGAGAGAGAGAGAGGGAGAGAGAGAAGAGAGAGAGAGAGAGAGAGAGAGAGAGAGAGAGAGAGAGAGAAAGAGAAGAGAGAGAGAGAGGGAGAGAGAGAGAAAGAGGAGAGAAGGAGGAGAAGAGAGAGAAAGAGAAAAGAGAGAGAGAGAGAGAGAGAGAGAGAGAGAGAGAGAGAGAGAAATGTTAATCATAATGCGCATGCGAAAACTGACAAGCACATCTGACTACTAGCCGCAATCATCCAGTTGAAGAAAGAAAGGGGAGAGGAGTGGGGAGAGAGACAGAGAGACAGAGAGAGAGAGAGAGAGAGAGAGAGAGTGAGAGAGAGAGAAAGAAGAGAAATCGACGAATTTAGGTTTACTGATCTTGTAAAAGAAGGCACATGCGTGTACATAACGCGGTAAAACCATATGCATAAAGAGGAAGGAAGAAAAATATAAATGCGTTTGCATCTATTGTGCAAGGGCCGAAATGAGAAGGTAACCAACCTGTGCTTTAGCCGCTGTTGTAAATGAATTACATTTCCGTTATAATGTCGAGTGTGCTCATATTTTAGGACAATCAATGACTCGTTTGGGTAATACAAAAATAATAAGTCTTACTAAAAAATTTGTGGTTCCTTTCACGTGCAAGTACTTATGCGTACGAATTACTGGTATATTTCGTTAATGTTTAACGTGCCTCTTAACGATATATTCATGTACATATATATATATATATATATATATATATACATATCAGACTGCAGGATCAATTGTCAACTGAATTTATAAAGCAATAATTTATAAATTCAAGCTTATTTTTAGATTTTATTTTGTTATCAACTCCAGAACGATAATAACAAAGGCGATGCACAAGAGGCGCATTGTTACAGGTACTAATGGCTCTTCATATATATATATATATATATATATATATATAAACATAGCTTTAAATCTAATAAATACTTAATTAATCTTCATTGGAGTGAAGTACTTTTTATTAAACTATAAAAATATTCATCATTAACGTTATTATTGTCTGTCAATAATGTCGCTGTCGCTGCCACTGGCGTTATTGTTATTATTATTAAAAAGCGAAAAGGTTGTTAATAGGGGCGTAGAAGAATTATTGGCCGCAGTACTGTACAGTTAAAACTAAACATTATAATACACATTGAGAATACCGTGGAATTAAATGCGTAAGCTTACAAAATACGCCATTAAATATAAAAGAGCTATTAAAAATTTAAACAAAAAAATTACAGCACATTACGTACACGAACTATTTATTTCTTATGCTTCGATACAAAAGAGCTACTTTCTATTTTCTGATGAATAAATTATTTTGTGTATTGAAATTATTTTTGTGCTATTGCCTATGCACGAAGCGTAAATAAATTATGACGTAAACTTTGAATATGGAATGGTGGAGTTTTACAAAATTAATGGCTTACATAAATTATTTATTTTATATTTGGAAAGATCACTTTGAAGTAAATAAAATTCTGCATTTTCCGATATTACAGGAAAATAAATTCCATTTAATTCTTAAACTTTTTGTATTGTATATTATAATACAGAGTTGTATTTCATCAATAACTTACGAAACTTTGTTGTTTTTTTTTTTTTTTTTTTTTTTTATAACTCTTGAGCCTTGTTCGTATTTTTTATTCTTAATATTATTCTTATTATTCTTATTATTGTTGCCTGAATCGTATAGATTTGTGTGAATCTTGGAAAATCGAACCTTTAGCCAGGAGGGAAATTTATTTCATTTTCGTACACGTATAAAGACATTATATAATTTATACGTACACGTGTATTGCCCGCATTAGAAAATACTTTACAAACAAATTCTTACAATCTGTCGAAGCAATCGTTGTCAGATATGATAATATTTTTTAAACCAAGCCCTAATAATTAATTCCGAATATTTTACAGTAAAAGTTATTTCCTACGTATTTAGAATTTTCGTCATTTTGCTAATGCATTTACAAAATCGCTTACGAATTTACGAATCAATACCGAGAGCAAAAGATACATTATTCCGATAATTAAGTAAGCCGCAATTTTTTTATGAAAAACCTTTGATTAAAATACTCCTCGAATTGTCCTACCAACGAATAAGAAATCCTTATTAGGATTATTAATCTATTTTCATTCGAATTGAATTTCCAATTATCTGTTTAAAATAATTCGCATTGCGAATATACAGTTTCGAAATAATGCATGCACTTAACATGCTTTAATAAATACAACGAGTGACGTAATCGAGAATCGGGCGAGCGCGAAACCACGTGTATATGTATCAATTAATAGTATTTGCACATCGTTAACTATCCACGTAAAAGTACGAAATTGTTTAACGATGTAATCTACGAGTACAAACATAGATTTCGTGTGTATTATGTAAGTACGTCCCGCCGAAATCGACAGAGAATTCGTAGTTTGTTTGATATTCGTCGATGCTAATGACGACTCGGATAAATAAAATGTCGAGCTTTCTTGAGAAGGCGATTCTCCTTCTCGCGTAAGCGTGTGAGTTATTCGATGAAGGTGACCGATACCGACGCTCCAACCAGAGAGTACATTTCAAGAGTACGAATTTATGGCGGGCATTTGCGCTCTAGTACGTGAGAATGGTCGTTAAGGGTGCTCGGTATCGATCGTTTTCATTTCGTTTTCACGTTCGACCACGACGATCTCGATTATCAAGGCATCGAGGGGGAAAGGTATTATTATTATTATTATTATTATTCGTAAAAGGTCATTGGGTCGCGGACATTAGCGACGAATGAATGTCGATGGTCGGTAGAGCGTCGTCGGTAGGAATCCTGGCTCCTGCCCCGACGACGACGACGACGACGACGACGACGACGACGACGACGACGACGACGACGACGACAACAACCCCCGAGCCCGTCTTCCCTCAAAGCTGCGACTCGGCCGTTCGATTCCGTCCCGGTCGTGCGGGCGATCCAACGGACAAAAAGGAGGAGCACGTCGCGCACATGCTCGTCATTAAAATGCGCGGGCTAATACGAGGCGGCCGTCGCGCGGGGGTAGGAGGAATTTTCCGGTTTCCGTATTTACACGTGGCCGGGGCCGCAGGTACACCCAACACCCGGGGATCGTCCTCGTAAGTCTGCAGTCCGGGCCCACGAGCGATCGCCGATGAATATCTCTATCCTATCCTATCCTTCCCGTCCGTGCGTCTGTGCGCGTTCGTGCGCGTTCGTACGTAGGAGGGCTTTTTTAATATCGCGCACCCGCATTGTGGGCCCTGTGAGAATCTTGAAAACTCACGTTCCCGCAATGAACGCACTTGCAAACACGGACACGCGCGCACTCCTTCCCCCCTCGTCTTCTATTCTTATGCTCGCGGTATGTCCGAGCGCGCCGCCAGATGCATCGACTCGCGTAGCTTACGAGAAAAGTCGGTAAAGCGGATAACAATTCGCAACGGAAAGTTTTATTGGCCCCTTCCCCTCCCCTCCCCCCTCCAAATAACCTTCGGGGCCAGTCTCGCGATATTATTATGCAACGCGAGACTCCTTTTACTCTTTTAATCCGTATTTAATCCCCAATAACCCGTAAAACGTACGGATGACTGAGCCGATACGTATCACGGCTGAGCGTGATTTATTAACGAGTCCTCCCGTGCTTTTATAACCACTCGACAGTACCACTAAGGGGACTCTCCGCTATTAAGCTATCGCCTCAATAGTTATATTAAAAGGGCATTAAATTAACACGAGCATCGGCTTGGCTTTTTCTACGCTCGGGTCACGGGGACCGCTATGAACAAATACCGATTTATGTATTAGAGGCTGTGCTATCACGTGCTATCTCGTGCTACGTCGTGTTATCTAACCTGTAGGCGCACGTGAAAAATGGCCGATAATTACGATCGATTAATTTTACAAGCGAGCCTCGTCGTATTAATTAATCGGTTTGGACTCCAAGAGTAACTTTGCCCGGCCGCTCACAAAAGCTTTCCAACGAGAAATTAAGGTACGGCGCGGTCCCGTAATAACGCGAACGGATGCCCCGGGAATCACATCGGCAGGAGCATTTATTTGCCCGTAGCCGCGTCCGTCTGCGTACGCGTGTATGTTCGAAGGGTACGTTGGTAGGGTATGCCGGAAGGGTATGTTGGAGGGACACGCGGAAGGGCCGGGGCGGGGCTACTCGTAAAATCCGTCTACAATTATTTAAGAGTAACGGATTTTTACGTGATGGCACGTTGAGAGATGCGAGAGAGATGCGCCCGAGCCCCTAACCGAGCCCCCGCGCAAACGAGGACGCGGTATCCGCGCGGATAATTAAGACAATTAATCAGAGACGGGTAGAGTCGGCGCGGGCGCCTCTCGCATTGTCCACGGCTCGTTAATCGCGATTAATCCGTCGCGATCGAGCGGTCACGTGTCGTAAATCAAAACGATCGGG
The DNA here is from genome assembly GCA_018883505.1 of Ceratosolen fusciceps. Lineage (NCBI taxonomy): Eukaryota > Metazoa > Arthropoda > Insecta > Hymenoptera > Agaonidae > Ceratosolen > Ceratosolen fusciceps. Next base: position 5,227,957 of record RCIC01000003.1, on the reverse strand, counting down.
GCCTGGGTGCGGCGGTCGGGGGGGGGGACGATGGTGGGGATCATTGAAAAACCACGGGTCCTGGGAGATTAATAAAAATGAGCGTACGACCATCGGCATCCCGAGTCGCATGGGCAGCGTAGAGTTTCCTCTCTCGATCGATACGTCATCGGGGATGCCCTTCTACGACGATCCTCCGCCCCGGGCGAAGCCACAACCGAAGTCGGCTGTTATTGCGACGTATTCGTGTCAATGGCGGGGGAGCGCGTGTCGCGCGTAAAACGGTACACGGCCGGTCGAGTGCGCCGGTCGAGTGCGCCGGTCGAGCGCGTTCGAAATTAATCGTCGATCGATCGGACGAAAGATCCCCGGAAAAAAAAAAAAAAAAAAAAAAAGAAGAAGAGGAAGAAGAAAAAAAAGAGGCACTCGCCTAGAGCCATAAATGGCGCTCGTAGCCGGCAGCTGGTCCGGCGCAAAAAGGCCCGCGAACGTGGGGCCCACGTCGATTTTGGGCATGGGGACCCTGCGCGCTCCCGTAGCGCACGCGGTCCTCTTGCAAAAACGAGGCGAACGGCCACTGGGGACTCGGGACACGCGACAAGGATGCAGCCGGCAAGCGGGGGCGGGGAGGCGTACCCTCGCAGCGGACCTACAGAGAGAGAGAGAGAGAGAGAGAGAGAGAGCGGATACTTGTTAACGAGACTTTGGTTGTAACGGCGAATGCCCCTCGTCGCGTTTTTTCCTCGCACAGATTTCGAAGTTTAAGGAGATGAAAGTTCTCCACTACCACCTCCCCCCCGCCCCTCTCACGAGTTCACCTCGTCAAATTCGGAGCGAGACGAGGGCGAGGACGAGGACGAGGGCGAGGGCGAGGCCGAGGCCGAGGCCGAGGCCGAGGCTAAGGAAGATGGTGGGAAGGGGATATGGGAGGGGGGGGCCCGTCGAGGTAGTTGTCAGCGGCTTTTATTGACCCTGCTTTTACGGGCAGGCAAGATTTGTGCACGCCCCTGACGTGAATATCAAATAGAGTCCCGGCTTTTCGGTAGGCCCCGATGTAGATGTACGGAATCCAGCGGGAAACTCGGCGGCTCCGCTCCCCGCCCGCCGGGCTACGTGCTCCCGAGTCGGTTTCGCGACCGCGGGGCGAGGTAAAAAAAATTTTTATGTACAATTAGTGGGATCCCGAAGATCTTATGACCCGGCTTATAGTCTTGTGCTCGGTAGTCGTACTCTCTCGGCCGTCCGGGCTTCTTCTTTACTCGCCGATACCTCATACGTCCTTTTCCCTTTGCAATTTATGTCAGCCGGCTAATTTTTTTTTTCCCTCCTCCTTTTAATTGGCGCTCCACTCGATATTCTCAAAATCGTGCCTCTTGTACTTTATTATTTGACATTCGACATTGTTAAAGCTGACGTATTATTACGTTTAATTCCCCGGGGTCAAATTTTACGTCAAGTTTTACGAGCCGAAGACGACGACTACGACGACGACTACGACGACGACTACGACGACGACTACGACGACCACGACGACGACTACGACAACGACGACGACGGAGAAGAAAATACGAGACCCAGAGCGCCGACTCCCTAAATTAATACCATTATTAATTGCACGACGAATTATTATAACCAACGGAGCACTCGGCTTTATTAGCCAGACCCCCCCCCCCACACACAATTCTAATTACAATAATATCAAGGATTATTATTGTTGTTTTCTTTCGCCTTTAATGACGGAAATCGGTTGCACGATCTACCTTACGAGCTCCGTAACATCCTTACAGTTTACTTACATTAATTCATACATAATATTGTTGTAATTGCAAATGATTTATCGTAAGGAGAGACTTAATGTTTAATTAATTGCCCGTTTTTATATATAACGTAAGAATTTATTACGTACGCGGAGTTATATAAAATGCCGGGCCTCGTAAAGCTCTGCCATATTAATTTAATTACGTGTAGGTGCGAGAGAGAGAGAGAGAGAGAGAGAGAGAGAGAGAGAGAGAGAGAGAGAGATAGCAGATAAGAAGTTGTAACGAGGTGCTAAAAGTCGTAAGGAAATAACTGGATTATATTTTACTTAATATTAAAATTAAGTACTCTCGTTATTAAAATCAGTTTACAAATTAACGAGCGGGTGTAACGTGACGGCCACCACACAATCTCCCATAAGCTCCCACAAGCTCCCACAAGCTCCCACATACGTACGTATCTCATTTCTGGGCCTTAAAATAATACGCTCAATAATTGCATCTAAATGCGGGCCCGCGTGTGCGCTTTATTTAATACATCGATTATGCTCGTATGTGCGCGCACGGCTGCCCCTGTGTGTATTTATAACCGACTGTAAAGACGGTGGAGGGCACCGGTGCGCTTCCACTGTACGCAACGCGCACACACGTTGTTTTTTTTTTTTTTTAAACGTTCAACAGATTACACGGCACTTAGTACTTGCGATTCTTTTTAATCGAACGGGCGCGCTCACCTGTAGAAATACATTGTATGGCTTTTGAATGCAAAGTCAAACGCGGTCGGTTTTTCTTCCCTTTTTCGACGCGTATCCACACGGTTTTCTTGTATTTACAAATTCTTTCCTCCGTAATTATTATCATTCGTGTCGAGTATATTACCCACGCACCCTTTTCGGCGTCTCTTCCTCTGGTAATTGGAGCCGAGCAAGGACCAAGTACCGGATCCGCATTGTCGATAGAACTCCCAACACACGCGTATAATCCATAATATATATATTTAGCCAATTGATCGGTCATTTGTCTCCGCGGAGAACGTTAGAAGAGAACGTTACCTACCCTAGGGCCAAAAATATTGTCCCGCGAACGTGAAACAACACTCGTATGAAGCCATAATAGTTGCGCTAATATTTTCAACGATTGGTAAAAAGAAAGAAAAGAAAAAAAAAAAAGAAAGAAAGAGAAAGGGAAGATCCGGGGGCGCACGTCGATAAAAGGAATTTACGCTTATAATAAAGCACAATTAAGCTAAATTGGCTCGGAAATTGTTTTTCGACTTTGAAATAAATCTTTGAGCCGCGGGTAAGAAAAGAATGGGTGTCTCGTTAACGGAAGCTCCCATCGGTGCTTACTTTGTTATCGCGTATTTAGCAAGTACGGGAGGTATAATAAAAGTTTAACGAAATTTCTACTGCGAGCGGCTGTAGAGCGACCGGCGACGACACGCGCCCTTTATTCGTATTATTTACAAAGAGAGGCGCGTGAAGAACGAGAAAAAAAACAAAAAAAAAAAAAAAAAAAACAAAAAAAAAAAAAAAAAAAAAAACAAAAAAAAAAAAAACAAAAAAAAAACAAACAAAAAAACACGAAGGCCGTGAATCGAATCGTCGATCCGCGGGTAATGATTGAACGGCCGGCAGCCCAAAACATTGAGCGATTCCAGCTTTTGTCTTACTATCCGCGAGGGGATAAAAACCGGGATCTTGAAATTGTATTATTTCGAAACTGCAGATGATTCGAGCTTCCACATTGGCATGTATTGCCGTAACCGTAAACCGTCATATCGCGTAGTAGTCGAATAAAAAATTGTTCAACTGCTCGACTGCAGCGAAAGAACGACGGTGACGGGAGTAGATGTCGGCGAGGGGCGACGGAACGGGAGGGGGGGGGAGGCGAGAATGGCAGATGTAAAGAGGAATGGCAGATGGTTAAATTGCATATGGTGTCATCCATTAACTAAATTATTAACGGTTCCATGCTAGCCGGGTGCAAGACTGTTGTTTCTGGGGTTTCGCATTCCGCGGAGCACTTTTTATCTTGACAGCCTGCCCTTCGGGTATGCGCGCGTATCGTTAATCTACTACTCGAATTCGACATCGAGAGCAGATACAATTGCGCGTACGTACTTGCGGACGTTGGCAACGATACCCCACTACCCTGTCAATCGTCTATATCATTCTGCTATTATTATCCGTAAAATTATTACAAATGCACGACGAGGCTTTAATTATTCAAGATAAATCAATAACATACTTGCACTTCCTTATAATAATATTTTATATTCCTTGGGCGACTCTGATAAAAATTCTTTCATAAAAACGTAAAAGTATTTGCAATTTATCATCGATAAACCATTCGAACTTTTCATTCTGTATTAACTTTATATATTCACCCACATATACATCTACATATAATTATTCTATATATAATAATTACCCGCAACCCCCACCCGCCCCAGACAAAATGAACAATGACCAATAGGAGCGCATTAACAATTAGGGAGTAAATAGCGTATTTGGAATGTTATTGTTGTAGTACACGCGAAGGAGATTTTTATTAAAAATATTGCCGTTATTACACGATCAATCTAATGCTTGGTAATGACGATTGAAATAAAATGGTATTATCGACGTACTCTTCCTTGTATTTAATAATTAATACGTCAAGGTAAATTAGCCCTTATTCATAAAAAAAAAAAAAAAAAAAAAAAAAAAAATAAAAATAAAAATAAAAAAAACAAACCTTCCGCAACCGTTTTGTAAAAGAAATTTCAAATGGAAAAAGTGTTGCGCGATGGACGATTCCGTTCTTTGAAATTGTCCATCGACTCTCGTCGTACATACCCACAAAATAACGTACATACATATATTTATATATATATATATATATATTGATTAATATAGATAGAGTTGAAGGTATCATTACGTATGAATTATAGTGAATCTGTAATATATGATTTACAAGTAAATGTCGGATAATTCTATGTAAATGAATATGAAGAGTGCCGACGACGTTGTATTCCGTACGATATTCTGTAGGAGCCGACGTATCCGAGGTTGATTCGCCGTATATTTGTTAAACAAACAGCGTAATGTCTCGATTTATAAAATGATTGCTTATTGAAAAGATAGCGGGAAGCCGGAAAATCATGTGTATAGGTCCTCGTACTTCTTGCTCAGTAATTATTAACGTTTTATTGTAAAGACCCGAGAGATCCACGGCGCATAGCCTAGAATTTCACAAAGCTATTACCGTAAATGGGATTTTCACCCTGATTTTAGGCTAATAATGACGTAGAGCATAAACCGCAGATTATTTCTAAATCGATGTAATAATTTGCCGAGCCGTCTATTAACCAGAACAAAATCCTGCGGTTCGAGAATTAAATAAAGGAAGAGAAGTAGAAGGAGGAGGAGGAGGAGGAGGAGGAGGAGGAGGAGCGTGAAGGAGAAGATGAAGGGGAAGGTGAAGAAGAAGAAGCGAGGAGAAGAGGGAGAAGAAGAAAAAAAAGTGGCGCAAAGTAGCGGAGGGATTCGTCGAAATTTTATTACAGAGGGGGAGAAGGAGTGGAAAGTAATATTCGGCAAAAGCGGCGACACGGGCTCCGGTCTCCCTCCCTTTTCCCCGTCTTTAGCTCGTCTAACGTAAAGTTGAAATCTGAAATTTCATCTTTTAATAAAAGATTCGTTAACCGCGCGTTAACGTAATTTTCATAATCTAATAAGAGGATAAAATTATTAAAACGCGCGTATGCGTGAGAATACAAGACATACTTATTACATTACTATTTTATCTCTTAGCAATTTGAATATAATACTAATAATAATAATAATAATAATAATAATAATAATAATAATAATAATAATAATAACAGCAACAGCAGAAACAGCAGCAACAGCAGCAACGGCAACAGGAGCAACAGCAGCAACAGCAGCAGCAATAACAATAACAATAACGAAGAGTAGCCTCGGATTTGCACATGCGCACATTTATATTTACTTACATAAATTTTACTCCAATGCTAATGGAAACTTTATAAAAATCAATTATTAGCGCTCACACGTTGGCGCTTACAAATATTAGCACAATATTACGAATACAATAATCGTACGATTATTGTTCAGTACTTTATTATGGAAATTAAAAATCTAATTATTATCCGCTGAAACGGAAGCTCTAATCATCAATGAGAATGTTAAATTCAATTCAAGCCGATTCTAAACTCTCTTAAATCCACGAAAATAATTGCTTTACGTTGAATTCCATTAGAGTAGCTTTATAATAGCAATTATCAAGGCGATTTTATCAATAATCCATTATGTGTGTGCTTTTGAAAAATAATTTAAATCAACAAAGTGTCGTGTCAGGCACACGTAAATGCCTGTGCAACATACTCGACGAGAGTACAATAATTCACGTGATATATACGTACAGACGTATTTATTTTTCACGTTCTTTTTTATTTTTTATTTTTTTTTATTATTATTATTATTATTATTATTTTTTATTTTTTTATTTTTACTGTTTAATTTTGACAAAGCTTTTGACAAACATTCGTGTTTCGGCTTGCATTGGCAGCAAATGCGAATGTACCGTATCGAGATTTCGAAGGTAAATGATTTATTTGAAAAAGGAGCGTCAGGATGATAAGTTTAACGAATGAAATACGATGAAAAATATCCCGGGCGCGTAAAAACAATGTCGAAGCGTTCGTCGAATGGAATAAAGAAAGAAAGAAAGTTTGTAATTCCGATTGAAAAGTACGGGTAATTAATTTTCGCAATCAATTAACGTCAATTGCAGAGATCCGCATTAGTTTTATTTGGGAGAAAAGAAAAAGAAAAAGAAAAAAAAAAGAAAAAGAAAAAGAAAAAAAGAAAAGAAATGAAAGGTAAGAAGAAAATGAATTAAGGATGATTGTCAGGGAGTAGTAGTATTGAAGGAATATTTAATCATTTTATCTCGATTGAAATGAATCGCTCGAAAAAAGTACGAGCCATCGGGGATCAAAGCTTACGAATACCTCGAGTAACGATAAAAAGATAAAAGAAAAAACAAGGACGGGAGATGTAGCATACGTATTGGAATATATCGGTCGCTCGATCACCGATTATTTGGATAATTTTTATCATTGGCACCCCCAATCCGTCATACAAAGAGATTTCAATGCCGTGGATGGATGTTGCGCGCACGCCCATAGAAAAACGGATTATAAATATACGCGGACAGGTACGGAGGTGACTACCTGGTGACTGGTCGTTGTTGGAGGCCTCATCCTCCTCCTCCTCCTCCTCCTCCTCCTCCTGAGCCGTGCACGTCCCCCGTAAATTACGCCTCGAATGTACGATCGAGCATAAGCAGTGTCAATATTTGCGAGCGGCCGCTCGCTTATGCATATCGCGTGCATTCGGCTCGGCGCCGTTTGATCGACGATCCATGCGCGGCTGTCCTCTAGATCGTACGTTCTGGAAAATAATGTCAAACGCGAGGTGGCGACCGTGATAATTAATCATACGCAGCAACAGCTGACCGCGGGCTTTCCTATCATTATCATTATACCGATAAGGGACGTCCGTATACGTCTCTCTCTCTCTCTCTCTCTCTCTCTCTCTCTCTCTCCCGCCCTCCCTCTCTCACAAACAGGCAGAGAAGCCCGAGCCTTATCCTCGAAGAGGCGCGATCTTAATGCCTCGAATGCACGACGCCGAGCCACGGGAATGACCACACCGTTTCTTTATGGTCTTTTATTAGCGATAAAATATATACGTCGCTCGTGACCATTACTATGGGAAGTGCACTTTACGATCGAGCAGAACAATGTCTTCGATTTATATCTAATTCCGGCATTAATCTAAAAAATGATAATAATCAAGTGCGTTAGAACATTTATTTCTCTCTCTCTCTCTCTCTCTCTCTCTCTCTTTCTCTCTCTCTCCTCCCCCCTCCCCCTCCCCAACCATCCTTGTGTAATAAAAGGAGTTTCGACGCGCTTTAGAAAAAATTTGTTTATTTTCGAAATTCCTGAGAGCTGAGGCTCTGACGCAATGGTCGTTTAGACACGAGATCGGATGGAATTCGGCACGAAGGAATCTTTATTATTCCGGGATGGATAAAACGATTAGGGCTAGCGATCGAGAGATGAGCAGCAGATAATTTCCTACGTTCGGATTACCTGGACGGAGGGAGGGCGTCCCTTCCTTCGGCACTGCAGGCGCACACAATTATTAAAGAAAGAAAGATGACGGCTGCGGCGGATGGTTGTTGGGGCGGGGCGGGGCGGGGCGGGGAGGAGGGAGTATAGCGGGGACATGAGTTTAAGTTTTCGTCTTTGGAAGGGAGTGACGTGAGCGTTCGCCACTTAAAGTGTAATTCAATCAAGAGACAAAAGTAGTTGGTGCCCCGCAACGATGCAGCCGTCGACTGCACACGGAGAAGCGTCGGTCCCGATGCTTCTATGGCTGCAGCGGCGGCGCGGAGTGTAACTGGCACGCGCCGAGAAAAAGGATTCGCCAATAACCTTCGCTTCAACGGCTCTTAATTTGCCAGCCGATTTCACACCGTCTTACCCTGCCGCGCTCCCGCGCCACTGCACCCGAGACGAGATGCACGCGGTCGTATCGCCCGCCGACCGGATATACGCCGGATACCTGCCTCGTTGGGATGCGCTTATGCCCCGAAGTAGGGTGCGTCGGCGGCGTCGGCGGCCAATGCATTACGTAGACGACGCGAGTGTTTTAGTTCCAAAAAAAAGAAAAAAAAAAGAAGAAAAAAAAGACGAGCTCCTCGGTCTGTCGGGCCGAGACGGACGACCGCCTAGAGCCGAGGTCAGGTCGGTGCGATTACGCAGACGATCCGAGTATCTCAATAGCCAGCAACCAAGATTCAAAGTAACGATTTGAAATAAAAGCCCGTTCGATCGGCCGTATTGGTTCTCTTAATTTTTTCAATTCCACCCCGTAGCCGAGCAATTCCCGAGGTCAATTACCATACAATAGTTGCCGTGGACACGAGACCGAGGAAGCATCATGCAGAGACAATGGAATTTCGATAAAAATCGTATAAAAGCTCTCCCTCCCTCCCCCTCTCGCTCCCTCTCTCACTCTCTCTCCCTCCCTCTCTCTCCGTCCCTCCCTCTCTCTATCTCTCTCTATCCGCCCCCTAGCACCCACCGGTAAAAGCAGGCATTACATCTGTTAGAAGCCGGCGTAGGCCTCCGGGTAAACAATGCAATGCCTAATTTTTTTAATGTAGAGACGATTGGGGCGAGTGATAGAGGCGATCCTCCCCCGGGAGCACGGGGGGACAAAATTTCGCCGGGGAATCGAAAGATATTCCGAGCGGTCTCGGGTATAGAGATAGGGAGAGAGAGAGAGAGAGAGAGAGGAATCGGAACGAGGATAAAAGGAAGTAGAGGGAGAAATGCAGCGCTGCGCTGCCCTCGTCGAATCGGTGGCATTGAGGGGTGATAGTCACCTGCCGGGCACAGGTGCCCCCTTCCCCTCTGGCTTTCTCACTCTCGCTCGGTCTCCTTATTCTCGGCCAGTCGGGACGCGCGCCGGCTATTTAACCCGGGTGGCTTCTTCTTCTTCCTCCCTACCGTGCCCATTTAACCCCGTCTCATTTTCCTTCTCTCCTCCTCCCCCCCCACTCCCCTTCGTTCCCGTATAGCGGTAGATCAGCGCCGAGCCTATCGCCGACACAACTACTAACGAGTGTCGCTCTTTCTCTCGCCGACCTATCGCCAGCGTCCAATCGCCGTATCTTTATTACCAACAACTACGCTTATTATTCCCATTGCTCTGCCTTATTGCGCGCCGTAGCGGCGGCATACCCACAAAAGAAGTAATTACCGAGTCCGGACTGATCCCTTTGTCGTTAAAATTAAAATTTCACATTTACATTAACGTTTGCATGGTTCTCTTGTTTTTCACGTTATCTCGGTACTCGGCAGCTCTAGATCTGCACTTTAACTGAAACAACCAGCGCAATAACAGTTTATATGTTTTATTGTATCCCGAATGTACTTAAACTGCCAATGTCAATGCTTATATCTTAATATTGCCTTTCCTTTGCCGATTATAATCGACGTATTAATAATACAGACGAATTACCAGGCCTTTATTACCTACAGACAAAACAATATTAATAATAATAATAATAATAATAATAATAATAATAATAAGAAGAAGAAGAAGAAGAAGAAGAAGAAGGACCAAGAAGATAAATGCGATGTAAGAGCAGAAGTGCGCGCGTTAATAATAGGTGTTGTGTGTACGTAAATTGGTTAGAAATCCGAGGGATTTAAATTATTGTTGTTGTTGTTGGTGTTGTTGTTGCGAGCGAAGAATATAAGAGAAGAGAAGAGTAGATGGCGGGGGGAGGGCGGAGGGAGAGAAAATGATTTTAATTCAATAAAGGCTAAAGGATCGATGGAAGAGAAGGCGGCGATATGTATTAGATAAGGCCTAATAATGTTATACGAAGCGATCTAAGTTAATACAGCGTACGATGTATCGCTTAAATTGAGTGATTCCTTTTCGTGATCCCTTCGTTATAAGTAAAGCGCTCTAAAGCCGTAATACTTTCTTTTTGTATAGGAACGAAAGTTAATAGCAGGCTGGGGCCATTGGATGGAAAAACTTATGAATTCATGGGAGGAGGATTTCAAAACGGAATCTTGCCGCGGTGTGTGTAACAGTCGGAGAATCGGGACCTACGCTCGAAAATCAATGGCGCGCGCGCGCGCGCGCGAGAGAGAGAGAGAGTTGGTCGTTTTTTTGTTTTTGTTTTTTTTTCTTTAAAGAGAAGAGAGAAGGAAGGGCTTAAGCAAAGGCCGAGAGACGATGGGCTATGAGGAGTCAGAGTCTCGGAGTCCCAGACTCGCTGTGACTTACTTTTATCCCTCGAAAGGAGCGTGTCTCCAGCTCCTCGCGCCGCGACTCGCGCCACCCGCCACCCGCCACCCGCCGACCTGCCTCGAGCCACCGCAAAGTGTCCCGAGTGCCGCAGCCGCAGCCCGTATCTCGGCTCGCGCCAGAATTCGAGCTCTCGGCGGAATTATTACATTTGGCACGCGTAATGACAGCCCTCTCCGCGCCTCCCGTCCCCCCCCAGCCCCCCGTCCGCCGTCCTCGCCCCGGTCGCCGCCTGGCTTTTTTTGTCATCGTCTCGCGGCGGACGGAACGTCCCGCGGTGCACCGGTCGGCCCGCACTCGGCCCGCACTCGGCCCGCACTCGGTTATTGGGGTGAGCGAGGCCGAGGTGAGTTTTGTCCTTTTAAAGAATCCAGCGAAATCATCCAGGCGCGCACAGCTGCCGAGTCTCTGGGATCTTCCCGTCTCTCCCTCCGCCCGTCCCGACCGCGCCTACAGGATCCTCTCTCTCTCTCTCTCTCTCTCTCTCGCGTGAGCGCGCGCGCGCGCGCGCCCGCCCGCCCGTGCGGTACTCGAGATTCCGAAGGATGAGATGCGATCAGCCGTCATCCACGAATCGATCGGGAACGTCGAAATCGTTAGCATCGGCCGTTGTTGAGCGACTTTTATTTTAACGCAGGCACAGACGTTAACTTCAATAATTAGCCGCAAGTACAAACGCTCGTGGAATAATACCGGGGGCTCCGCTTGGTAAACACGATCCTCGGATCGATAGGCTCTTTTGCGACCCCCGCGCGCATACCTGCGCTCATATAATTCGAAGAAGGAGCGATGATTCCGTTTTTATTGGACTAGAATCTAATTTTAATCGACGTTATCCGACGAGTGCGAGAAACCGTAAGAGAGAGGAGGGAAATACGTACATGTATATGTATATATATATATATATATATATATATTCTAAAACAAACAGTTGGATGAGGAGGAGGAGGAGGAGGAGGAGGAGGAGGTCATTTCGATGATTGGTATATACGGAACGCTCTTATTGTCATTATGAGCTTCATTAGCGGAGGTAAAAAATCAATGAGGCGTTCAAACGGAATTTCCAATACTAGGCCGGCTTTATTATTACAAAAAACAAAGTAGTTGGTCTCGATAAAATGTAATACCACACTTTGAGACAGTTGGTATATAATAACTTTAAGGTGGTCCCCGACCATAAACTTGTGCCATAATAATAATAACAACAACAACATTAACAACAACGACAACGATAATAATAATAATAATAATAATAATAATAATAATAATAGTAATAGTAATAATAATATGTCCTTGGCGATAAAGGGAGTATTTATTATCGGAATGAGAGAAATATTGTAAATCCTCGGCGAACCGTTATCCTTTGAAGAAAGAAGAGGAAGACGAAGAAGAAGAGGAAGAAGAAGAGGAAGAAGAAGAATAAAATAAAGAAAAAAAAGTTCCATTTACATTTAATGCGCTCGGCCGGACGAGTTCGGTTAAGACACGTCGGGTCGTTACAACAAAGGGATATAAAAGTCGGGCGGGCAGGGGGCCACGAGCGTGGGCACTTTGACACCCGGGATTCGCCGAGGTGAGAGGTAAAGGGATCACCGGGCGGTAGTGGGCGGGGTGCTCTCCTCTCCCGGGCCGAGAGGGGCGGGAAATTCTAAATCGATGAAAGCTCGAGCCTCGAGGAGATGCTTGGGCTCGATATGCCGATGCAGAGCTCGTGCCCGCTCCTCCTATCTTCCCGTCCTTGTGCAAACGCACGTGTCGCGATCGGTATCGCGGCCGCATAAAGCTCGCGCTGTTGTCACTGTAACCTAATCCGCGCATTGGGCAGGTATGCGCGCAAGGTTCGCGTGCGCCGCGAATAATGTGTCGCCGAAGCCTCGAGCGAGCGACCGAGCGAGTGAGCTTCCTCCCCCTTCCCCTTCCCATACCCCGTCACTACCCCTGACTCGCTAAAGCTTTGGCGATAATGGTCGGCTCGCGGGAGAGGAGCAGAAGCCCCATTTTTCCAACCCGTTGACGTTCCTGGACCGAGCCTCGAGGCTCCGTTTAATCAAGCTGCTCCCCCTCTCCGCTCGCAACTTCTCGTACCTCGCGCCTCGCAAGCTCCTTGAGCTCTTTTAAGACCCCTCGAGCTAACGGTCAATGTCTCGTGTGCTCTTGTTTTTTTTTTTTTTTTGTTTTATCCGATACCAAGGGCCATCGAAGGGTTGACAGGGCCGAGCAAGGTAGCAGTCAGCGTTTTATAAATATAAGAAGAATAAATTTGCTTTGCCGAGGGGCACTCGGTTGTTCCGAACAAAGACAAAATGTTTCTCAAGAATATTTGTTTTAATAGTCGAATCGATCGAGCAAAAGGTCACGCAGAGACTACATTATACACCGTGCGCATCACAATAGTTTGTTTTAAAGAAATTATAGTAACGAGAATGCCGAATATTATTTGTCTGTTTAGCACTTGGTAAAATATTTGTCTTACGTTGGCTTTGAGCGGGACCGATGTATCGCTTGTAGCCGCGAAGCCAGCAGCGGCTCTAAACAAATATGTATTTACGCGCCAAGTATCTGGCCGGAGACGAGTTATGTAAGAAGGAACCGTTAAAATTGTTTAACCTTTTTCGGATTGCGAAAGAATCGCCATTATCAGGGACATTTGTCCCGAAAACGTTAAAGGAAGAAGAAAAACCGTGGCAGGGGGTGAGGGAGAGAGAGAGAGAGAGAGAGAGAGAGAGAGAGAGAGACGTACGAGAAATCATTGATCGCGCAATCTTTTTAACGCATCTCCGACGACCGAGATATACGGCTCTTCAATTACTCCAGATATTTCTCATTAAAGCGATTATAAATCCGATAGGAGGATATTAAGTTCGCTCTGTCGCCTGCATTGACCGATTCCCCTGGTAATAATCCAAGAGATAAGAGATCTGCCTGCCCGAAACATTGTGCATCCCACTTATTCTTAATGTCTAAGTGTTGTGTAATTTGAGCGCGTTATCGCGGGGACGATCGGAGGAGAGGACGCCGAGTCCTTTAAATCGCTGGTTTACGGCGGCTATCGCTGGTCCGAGCCGTCGATCCTAAAGGGGCCTCCTACGGGGAAGCGTGCCAGAGCCAGTGCGCGTCCGGTACTGCCGTTGCTCGCAGGATGACAATGCACGTAGGACGATGCTGGGACGGGCTGCGAGGGGAGGAGGCGTGACACTTTTGCCGGTACACGGGCGCCTCGCGAACATGGACGGAAGAAGCCGAACGGTACGAGTAGGAGTAGGAGGAGGAGGAGGAGGAGGAGGAGGAGGAGTAGGAGGAGGAGGAGGAGGAGAAGGAGCTTCCTCGGCCGGTTAAGGGCTTCTCACGATTTCACGAGCTCCGTCGTCGGTGGCGAACGTCGGATCTTCCGAACTTCCCCCCTTCCGTTCACCCCCCCTCTCTCTCTCTTACCCCTCTGCACCTGCGCGCCCCTGCGGAAACTACTTTAATTACGCTAGTCCTCTTCTTTTATTTAGAATACGTACGTAGGCGCGCGTATTCCGGCTAGGAAAGGCGGGAGCGCTCCTCCCGGTACCTGCGAGTACCTCATCACCTGCGCCATCCTCTCCCTTCTCGGCTTTCCAACGGAAATCCAGGCGCCGAGTTCATCGAGGAATTCGTTATTTCTCAAAAAAAAAAAAAAAAAAAAAGAAAAGAAAAAAAACTCTGCCAACTCCTACGACCCTCGGTGACAAAATCATCGAGGACTGGGCAGGTATCGATTATTATCGACGTATCGCTCTGTACTCGTAGAACACGTAGGCCGACGATCGAGCGGGAGACTCGAGGGTCACAGAAATCAAGACTCCGACGAATCCCCACGAATCCCCACGAATCCCCGAATCAAATAATCATTAGCGTAACCTTAGCCATACGTTACAATCAACGTACGTTATACGTAATGTTTAATGGCTGTTGACATTGCGCGAGCGTGCGTAGGACACGAGGCGACACGATACCCTTAATTATTGATTTACTGCCCGTGTGTACTTCCTCTCAATACGCCTCGAGTCATGCATGCGAAATTATATTTGCTCGATTCGACAATCAATACTCGGCCGGCTCTAGCTCTCGAGGACTCCGAGGCCCTGTTTACTTTCGGCTATTCGTATTTTGATTTATGAGAGATTACACCTAGAATCGCCGCTACACGGGGACTTTGAGTAAACAGCGGAGCCCCGTTCGCGTGGATGGTAATTATATTCGTAAGCTTGAGCCACGGGTAAAAAATCATTAAATCGCCGGCACGCAACTCTCTCAACTTATCCAAATAGTCATTCTATCGATTTCCCTAAACGTAATTAATCCCACCTGGATCCCAATGTCTCTTACGTCTCTCTCTCTCTCTCTCTCTCTCCATCCATCTCTGCTATATCCAACATGGAATCGTCGTAGTAGTAAATGCTCAGTGGTAATTGGTGGTTATTGGTGAGGCTGTAGGCGGGAATCGCGCGGGATGAAGTAAGACGTCGAATGTCCGGGGGGGAAGGAGAAAATGTGTAGAGGAAGGAATGAGCTTGGGTAGCGCAAGCGTGGCCCGAGTAGAGGACGTCGTTGGGCCCGGGGCGAGCGACGAGCACTCGAGGTATCAATGAAGCACGGAATAATCACGGCCCATCTGTCTCTATTTGCCTTTCGAATGTGGCAATCGATGCTCTGAGCCGATAGAAGGGCCGGATTATAAAAAAAAAAAAAAAAAGAAAATTAACGCGGTTATAGAGCGAGCCCTCGATGCGAGCCAGATGTAAGGAACGGGACGTAAGAATTATTCGGGCCCGTTATCTATCGGCGAGCTC
This sequence comes from Ceratosolen fusciceps, assembly GCA_018883505.1. NCBI lineage: Eukaryota > Metazoa > Arthropoda > Insecta > Hymenoptera > Agaonidae > Ceratosolen > Ceratosolen fusciceps. Next base: position 5,212,492 of record RCIC01000003.1, on the reverse strand, counting down.
GAGCTCGAGCTCGGGCTTACTTTGGATCCGGGACGTTAATTAGTCAGTCGAGAGCGCGAGGTCTATGAAAAAAGTTGAGGGAAATTACGCACTAAATGAGTAGTGCTGAGTGCGCGGCGACGGTCCGCGGCGCAGGGGCAGCAGTGGAGGGAGGACGGTGAAAGTAAGGTAAGAATGGTGCAGGTAGAGGCGACAGGAGGATTGATGGTCGTCGTCTTTCTCTTTCGTCTCGAGCAAGCTGCAAGAGTCGCGTGCGCCGTGCGATTTCTCCCGCAATTAACGTTCCTGCACGGCGGTGGCGACGACTACGACGATCAACGACGACGACAAGGTTGACGACGACGACGACGATCAACGACGACGACGACGACGACGACGACAACCAGGAGGAGGGCGAATGACGGGGTGATGAAAACGCGGACATGTCCCGTGCCTCGAGTCTCGCTTCTTTATACGCTCTTTTTCGCGCTCTTGGCCCGGGCACGGAGAGGGATATGGGGTACGTAATGTAAGAGTGGGATGGGGGAGAGGGGGAGGGGGGAGAAGAAGCGAAGAACTCGCACGCGAATGGCTCGAGCGATAAAAGCTATTGGCGGACACGGTGTCGTAACGAAAGATGGTCGAATAGTCGCGGCCCTCTACATGGACATCGGGCCGCCCATGCAAAATTGAGGGATTGACCTCGCAAGGAGTACCTAGTGCGCGAGCAGGTACCCGTGGTCGTCGTCGTAGTCGTCGTAGTCGTCGTCGCGACCGAGCGGCAATAAAGGCCGGACGCCGGCCGGGTAATTTTTTTCTCTCCACCACCCGCCCCCCCCCCCCACCCCAAGAATGAGCCTCCTCGCCGTTGGATTTGCCGTTAAGCCGATCGGGTGACGATTAAACGCCCGTCGGAGCTCGTAATGCACCTGCCCCTCCATTTTTATAGGCACTGCGTCGGGATGCGCTCGACGCACGCGATACAGGGACCAAGTGCGCATCCCCCGACATTATCACCATCCTCATCATCGCCATCCTCGTGGTGATTATTATCATCGGCATTATTATTGTTATTCTCTCGTGGACGGACGGGAGTCGCTCCGATGGCTCCGATGGTTCCGATGGTTCCGATGGCCACTTTGATAATTGCCGGATCCGGGGCCGAGATTCTAGCTCGACTTGCCGCCGCTCTCGTCTGTCGAACGATCGTTGAACCTACCAACCTCTCTCTCTCTCTCTCTCTCTCTCTCTATATATATATATATATATATAGCAAATCATATGCAAATTAATAAAAACAAATGTCAAGGAGAGAAGGATGGGAGGAAGGAAGGAAGGAAGGAAGGATGGGAGGAAGGTCGGTCTATGGTCGTTTTGTAATGGCTTAACTCGCTCCTGGCTTTAATAATGTTTGCTTAAATCGGCAATTATCATCACGTTTTTCCCTTTGCGGGCATTTATCATGGGACTCGGTGCGCAATCCCGATTACCCGCGCTGATTAGGAACCAAAAATAATGGTCGTCGTCACCATGGGAAGCGAGGCCGCGTCCCCGCTCTCTCGCAGCGCACTCACGTCTGGCGTTAATACCGGGCGAGGGCCACGATTTTATTTAAGATCGGTAATAGAGCCCGTTCCCAAATTCGTGTATTTTCAAAATCACTGTCCGGAGATGTATATCTTGGCTCGAGAATGACTTGGGAGGATAATTTTGCGGAGCCTCGGCCAAAGTATACACGTTCGCTGGCGCGGCCCATCCCCGCGCGCCGAATTAAGAGCGGCGGCGGCGGCGGCGGCGGCGATGGCGGCACGGCCAAGGAGGGCCAAGGAGAGGGCGAGCGGAGGGCAGAGGGATGTCGGGCAGGTAAGTAATTTTCAAAAATCTAAACTTGCACTTACCTCGAGCTGAGGGCGTCGAGAGAGATAAAGATTGTCGAGCGGGCCCGAGGAAGCAGCACCGGGAGCGGCATCGCCGATGATCATTACGTAATGAAGACTTTTGTCCTAACGGCTTCGAAATGGAATTCAAACGTGTTATCGTAGCTCTAAATTGCAGCTTATCCCCCTTTGCTCGGGAAATAAAACGAGCCGCAAGACCCTTTTCCAAAATGCAATCGCATATATCCACAAGAGGGCCGCGCGCACCTTGAAATTTGCATTAATCGAATAACGACGTTAATAACCGGTCGTGGCCAAAAGTTGTTTCGCCTCGCCGTCCTCCTAACCCCTCCGCCCCTCCCGCCCGCCCTTCGTCCTCCTCGTCGTCGTCGTCGTCGTCGTCGTCGTCGTCGTCGTCGTCTTCCTCCTTGCCGATTAGAGGCATCCGATATCCCCCGAAGCCCCCGGGACTCCTCTTCCTCCCAATAAAACGCGCGCACGCTCATTTATTTCTCCATTTCTTCATTTATTTTTATTTATTTGTTTATTTATTTATTAATTTGTTTATTTAGTCGTTTATATAATTATTTACGCGGCACCGATGACCCCCGGACTCGCCCAAATGGCTTACGAGCTTAACACGAAGCCGAGCACTATTAATAGCGAAACGGTAGCGAAATGATGATCGAAACGGCCTTTGCCGATCGATAGGATTGCTCGTTACGCATCGACGAGTAAAAACGGCGCTCTACGCTTGACATACATTAGGGACTAATGAATCGTCGCGAGGCACGCGAGCGTTAAAGCAATGGCTCCCTATTAAAACAAATATTACGCGAGACGGACGTTGGGAATTAATTATGCATGGGCCAGGCATCGATGCCGGGTAATTACGGGAGGCTTCGAGGTCAGGGGACGAAAATCAGTTGGACTGATCTATCGGGTAGATCTTAGGGACCGCTGGACCCGCCGGTACTAGGAAAATGAGGGAAAGGCTGCGAGCCGCCGGTTGCGCGGAAGGGCAAGGGAAAGGGACGGTTGGGGTGGGTAAGGGGGGGAGTGGGGAGGGTGGAGGGAGGCAGAGAGGACATTCCTGAGAAACACCTTTAGTCAGTCCCGGGAAGAAGGGGTCCGAGCGATTCGTCAGCGGGGATTCGCAAGCGGCGCCCCAGACAGAGATGATTAACTCGAAGCCGGAGCGGCTCTCGTCCGCTTAGCCCCGACCGAATCGAGGGAGGCGCGCCGCAGCTTTAACGTATACAGGGAGTATACGTCGTGGAACGACTCGTGCAACGTCCTCGTCCCGCACGTCATCAGATGGCAAGTGCAAAGGAGCCAGCCGATGCCAGGAGGCATCTTCTCTCGTCTCGGAGATTTAACGAGGCGCGTTCCCCTGTTCCTCTGGCTCCCTAGCTTCCCCCGACCGCCCCACCCCGTCCCGTCAGATCCGATCCGATCCGATCCCGTCCCATAGGGCCCCTGCTACCACCAGCCTCCTCGATTCCTCCGACTCTCTCTCTCTCTCTCTCTCTCTCTACTTCTGTCTCTGTCTCTGTCCGCTGACCATCCTCGCTCCACCGCAGCCCGAGCCGGGCGGGCTCCTTCTCGCCGAGGCACGTGTTCGTTCGTAATCAGAGGACAGAAGCAGGGGCTCCGGCGGATGAGAGGGTAAGAGGGTGGGTTGGGCTCGGCCGCACGCATCTCCTGCACCCGATCTGCGATCCGGAGGAACAGCTGATTTGGCCCGATGCCGTAATGGAGACGCTCCGAAAAATTCCAAGCTTAACGAGCGGAGATGCGCCCCTCACCTGGACTCCTGCCAGCCCGCCTCTCGACGAGGCCATTTTTGGGGATAGGGGATCACGATAAGGGCGGCGATGCTGAGGACCACTGGCGCGTGCTCCGATAAAATTATTCCTCGGATTAATGAGAGCCGGGCGAGGGCGAGGAAGGGGGTAAGGGAGAGGGAGAGGGAGAGGGAGAGGGAGAGGGAGAGAGAGAGAGAGAAGTTGTCCACAGAGCGGACACCCGCCACCTCGAAATTCGGATTAGCCGAGCTACCTGAGCTTTCCCCCGTATCCCTTCCCAGCCCTTTCCCGGCCCTTATTTTCACATATCGAGTAAGCGCTCACAGGTGCCGAATAATGCCTTAGAGAAGCGAGCCTCGCGCTCTTAAACGAGGCTTCGCTTAAACGCTTGGCCAATAACCATTGGCCATTAATTAGGAGGCAGCCTAAGGATTGTGCCCGAAAAAAGCTCTCTCTCTCTCTCTCTCTCTCTCTCTCTCTCTCTCTCTCTCGATATTCGGGCAATATCACTTTGTAGGGACACGACGGAGATTAATCTTACGGGGTAAGTACATTCGTAGTCGAATAATATTAATCCCCGTTTCGGAAATTTTATCGACAAGCCGTCGCGGGGCAGTTGAGGAGAATGGAGGGAGCACGAGTCATTCGAATTCTTAATTGATCGTAAATCATTGTTTACAAGGGAGCTTCGATCACTCGTTGGCTTAATTGACGCGCAAATTGGGTAACGTAACCAACGACTCGGGAGCGTAAACCGACGTAAAAAATTACAAAATGCATATTATAACGATTATTTTATATCATCAGCACCTGCGCGTTAGATAAATAATTCCTCCGGAAAAGGCGATCCCTCTCCCTCATGAAAAACTTGGCTGATCACCGAGAAGATTACTAAAACATCACTAATACATCTCATCTGCTCACTTAATCCAGTAAAAATCCCCGCTCGTTTACCTTACCGCCGTCCATCACTAGTCGAAAACACAATAGTCATTATTTAAGTAAAACAATATTTCCTTTATCCGTTTCTTCTTTAAAAAAACAATCTTAGCCTTTCGTAATTTATTTATTTATTTATTTATTTATTTATTTACCTTTACCTTTTCCTTCATTATTATCGTACGTTTTCTATTAAATTTATTAATTCTTCCATTGCACAGTACATAAGTAATAATACAAAATGCCGAGTTCCGCAATACCGCATTATCATCTACGTGTATAATACGACAATTACGTTTAATTGCGAATCCTATTATGCGAAGAAGGAGGAATGTCGATTAAAAATGACAATCTAGAGTAATGTGCCGTATCGTTTCTCCTATAAACGGAATTTAATGACATTGGCTTTTTTATTGTTCATTTTTATTTCAATATACTACAAGTGAATTAATAATTAATAGCAAACTCACGCTAATATTTCTAATATGTAGGGGACATAGGAATCAATATCTATAGTCAATTGTAATTGCTGTTTCAAATAATAACAATGGATTTGGAAATATCGCTTAGTGACATGCTACGAACGTTAAACAAAATCCTAAAATTAAACTCGTCCATTTACTTGTGCCGTTCCATTATCGCTAGAGATTTCATAACGATACTGCTCTAGTATAAAGTCCTTTTACCGTACATATTTTATTATTTTTACGACACATGTGTTGGCCGAACAATATACGTATATGCATATATATATATACACACACACATATATATATACGTATATCCTCGGCCCAAATTAAAAAAAGGGAGTATTAAAAATGGCGAATCGATAATTCTGCCTTTTTGCCTTCGTTGACATGTGCCGCTTGTAAATATCACATAAGTTTCATAATATATTGCTCTTTATATTACGTTAGGTGCCTCCTCAAACTTTTAATTAATTCCATCGCATGGTACGGATAAATGTATAAAAAAAAAAAAAAAAAACTTCTAAATCGCGATCGTCGGAATAAAAATTTGCTTAGAGTCGCTTGCCTTTTGTTTTTTGTTTTTTTGTTTTAATTTTTTTTTTCTATTTTAATTCTACGACAGTCGTTGTTAAAATTTCAAAGAATTTCAAAGGCCATCGGGCAAAGCTAATGAATTATCGCATGAGAAGGCAGAGGGATTTCATTTATGAATGAAAATGGCTTATAATAAATCTCGCGGAAACCTTATTATATTTTACATTTACGTTATTGCGCGGAATAAAATATGAAAGTTGGCTCGTAAAGATAAAGCGATTTATAAAAGTAATGCAAGGTTTTTTTCAATGAATATTTTATAAAATAGAATCGGATGGGCAATAACTTATCAGGATATAACAAAACACCGAAACGTTTTTCAATCCCAAATAATTTTAACAGCCTCTCTCGGGAATGTAACTGATTCACGGATCGAGTGGTGCAATTAGGTTCGACGGCAAATAACCAAGTCGTGCATTAGTATTTATACATTCATATGCGTACAGAAGATGTCTGACGACGACGACGACGACGACGACGCAGAAGAAGACGGATCGAGAGTGAGTGAGAGCGAGAGTGAGGGCTGGGTGGGATGGGGGGAGGAGGGAGGGAGAAGGAATGAGCAGGTACGGGAGACGCGCGTCAAGGTGTAATTTAATTATTCGTAATAAGTTCAGGCCAAGGATTACCTTGACATTATAATCCGGTCAATCAACGAATTTCATCGTGCTTCAGGTGCCCCTTTGTTAAGTATCGGCGAGCGGCAATTAACCGGGGAGGCTCGGTACGCGTAAGCCGCACAACGGTCGGCGCAGGATCTCGTAGGCGCGGAACTAGGCTGAAAACAAAAACAATGTCGGAATGGTAGGAAAACAAGTCGAACTAACGGACAAAACAAACATTATTAAAGGAGACGGGCCTCGGATTCTCGTATAACGATCCGGGTGAATGGACGATGCCGGCGACGGCGGGAGCGGCAGCCGTAGCGGGGGGGGGGTGGCGGTGGCGGTGGCGGTGGCGGTGGCCTCGGCTATTCTACCTGGGCCCTGAACCTCGTACATCCTAAATATCCCGAGTCCCTCCCCCTTGCATACAATACATTCCCGTTGGCTCGGTCAAAAGTGCAGGTTAGGGCGCGTGCCAGACGTTTCCTACAGCCCTTACATACACGACTACGGTCGTATATACATATATATATATATATATATAGAGAGAGAGAGAGAGAGAGAGAGAGCGCGTAATATGCGCCGATCCCGTTTTGTCCTTAGCCAGCCTCGGATTTCGAGGAAGGCACCTGTATAATCGAAAATCTCTTTGGGGCCCTGCTGTTGCCGGGGCGAGCAACCTGGGCCCGTTTGCCAAAAGCCCTTCGTGTCGTATTAAAATGCAACTGCATTTCCTCCCTGGCTGCCTTATGGGTAATTAGAGCTCTCGGGTGGCTGGCTCGGTCACCGGGCGGAGACTCGCGCACCTCCTGACATTGCAACCAGCGGCGATTCATCTTGATGGATCGTAGGACGAGACGGGGATCGGCCCTCACCGCCCAACCCATCCCCCTTCTGCTTTTCTTTCTTCAGGGCGAGCTTTTCCTCCTCCATCCTTCTCCTGTCCCTTCATCCCGCCCTCTCAACTCTTAGCACTATTTCAATATTTCGCCGACTATAGGCCAGAGCTCCGTAGATCCCTATCGATCCCCCGGTCATACCCACGGATCACGCGTCAACTCGCGGGGTTAAGTCTCCTGAAAACATTGTCCTCCCTCCCCCCCCACCCACCTACCACCTCAAATGCAGTCCATTCACAGAAACTTCTTGAATGCTCTGTTGTTGTACGTCTTCGATCGACTCTTGTCGGTCCTTTCCATTGATGCGTCGAATGTCAATAGCCAACGATACTACGACGAACGGAAGTCGTAGTCGTCCTACTCCCTTTACGCCGATCCTCCTTTCCCCCCCCCCAATGACGAGTTCCGAGCAACCCTTTCGTTGGGTTACTGTCCCCAGGACGATACCCGAGCACCTCTATCGAAATATCGTGTTCTAACAACAATGAATGGGTTCCCTAAACTAATTAAGCCAATACCGATCGAATTCCAATAACCCCACTCCACCCGGACAGTTTTAACCCGGACAACGAAAGAACTCGTGACTCGATCGCTTACCTTACAGTAAGTAAATAATAAATTGAAAAGCTCGAGTGTCCTTATGGCTACGAACGCGTTTACGGTGTTTCGTGTACCTTCGTGTTAGGCTGTAAAAATCAAGAGGCATTTACCCCAGGATGGCGAAAAAAAGCTACGCCTTCTTCGTGTCACTGGGTGCGCGAGGAGCTTTTTGCGGGCCATTTTCCGAAATTATCGAGGAAACAGGTGCGCGCCCTCCTCGTGCACCTAAACCCGAAATTCCGGGCTCAAAATCAAGGATCGCCAGTCGGACAGAGAGACAGAGAGACAGAGACAGAGATAGAGAGAGAGAGAGAGAGGGGAGGGGAGAGTGAGTGAGCGAGAGTGACGCGCGGCACTCGTAGCCGCCAAGACGGCGATAACGCCGGTAATTATTGCCGCGTCTTATCTAATTGCGCGCAGCTGCTCATTTCGAAGGACGTGATAGGTTTAACGAGAGGCCGGCGACTTGTGAGACCACTCGTCCTCCCGCCCTTGCACTTGGCTGCCTCATAGCGCGGACGTGAATTCAGGATGCGGCTATCGCTCACGTCCCACTGCTATGATATTTTATCTGAATCTCTGTAATTTATATACTTGCGTGATCCCCGCTCGGACCATGTATACCTCCGGTAATATATAAACCTGTACGGAGTTCTTAACGTCTTCATCGCGAGCCCTGCCTGCCCTCCGCCCCCCCCCGCCCCTTCCTCACGGAAATGAGGATATAATACGAGGAGCCGGAGGAGAGATGCATCGCGCCTAGATTAGCACTGGAATTTATCAGAGGGCTCTGCTGAAAAAAGATTCGCCGTAACGATAAATTCAATTAAATTTCGGCTTCAAGGATCTGCTATTATTGGTTTAACCTATTACTAGCGAATTCACGTTTTATACATTAATTACGAACCATGGTATTGGATGCATTGCGGATGTTGCACAACGCGCAACGTCCGCTAAAAGACATTGCGCAAGACCATACGAATTTAATTCTCTATTACAAAGGTCTTCGTACGAAACATCTGCGCGCCTCGGCGATACGTAACACAAGACGCCGAAGAATACAAAAACGTCAATTCGGAGTACGCGTATGCCGTTCCTTTCCTTTTTTGTCAAAATTTTATCGGGAGCTTTGATTAGGACGTAGGAAGAACGATCCGGGGGCAAGGTAAAGCAGGCGATTTAATTATTGATCGGATGAAAGCCATGAATCAATGTTCTTTAAAATCCATATAAATTACAAAATATTATTAAAAAGAAGAGAAAGAAGAGAAAGAAGAAGAAGAAGAAGAAGAAGAAGAAGAAGACGCAGAAGAAGAAAAAGGATTGCAATGTACATCAGTCATATCGTACAAGTCAATTAGCATATAATTAAAAAGTGACCGGTGCTCCGGAGGCTCGGAAAAAATGAAAGTGCTGAAAAAGGCAGGCGGTCAGGTAGCCGGGTAAGCAGGCATCGGCCAGGTAGGAAAGGAGAAGAAGATGAAGACAGAGGGAGAGAGAGAGAGAGAGAGAGACGACAACACGTCGAATTACAAAAAAGCGCACTCGCACGCGCTATAAATTTGTACGCGTCGATAAATAATCTCGAGCTCATATCTCGATCGCGTATGGGTATAAAAATTGCGCGCGAAAATTGGGTCAATCGATTTAGAGCTTCGAGGCGCTCCCCCTCCCCCCAATGACCGATCGTCGTCCGCACTCGCATTAACGCGCATGATTAAAGGACTGGCATCGCGAGCCCGTGCATTACATTACTTTTGATAGTCCCCAACTCGCCGGTTTTTATTATTAAAAGCGCGCACGAGCCCGAGAGCCTCGGATACTTTATTCTTTATTATAAATGCATCGCCTCGCGCCCTCTCCCCCCCACCCCACCCCCACTCCCACCCCCACGCCCTTCCCTTCACTCCCGTCAATATGGCCAACTTAATTATTTGAAGCTTGTAGAAGCTTGTAGCTCGGCCTCTCGCCTACGAACAAGGGGATTTCACTGGCTCCTAGGAAGGATCGATGAAGGATCGATCGAGGCCGACTCGCTCTTTCCTTTTGGAACACACGAGTCGGAGATGAGAATCACCACGTGATTACGTACGAGTGCGTAGCTTCCGTCGATCGGAGATACGGCAAATGCCGGAAAAGCGGGCGAAGAAGAAAGATTTGCCTCTAGGAGCTGGACCAAGAATCGTAATCTCGACGTGATATTTGTCCAAGGTCTGTCCGATGGCTGCCGGCTCGTATAATTTTTAATAGGACCGAGGAAGGAGAAATTGCTTTGACTTATGATAGGTTTGGCTCGCGAAAGACCCGCGCACGCCTGGGATTATAATACGGAGAACGGAGGCGAATTCGAGGCGAATCGGAGACGAATTCGAGCCGTGTGTGCTAAAGTGCAACCGCTCTCGCTCTCCATTCATTTATCTTTTCCTCCGTCCCCTCTCCTCCCGTTATACGCTCCGCCGCATCATCTTATTCTTCTTTTATCTCGCTCGGTCGGTCGCTCGGAACTTTATAATCAACCTTACCCGAATGGCACCGTCTGCCTCTAGAAGATCCCGTTCGTTTTCTTTGCTTTGTCGCTTCCATCTTCGCCGCCTCCTCCTTCGTCCCTCCTCGCACCATCCTCGTCCCCTCCCACTCTGCGCTCATCCTACCTTATTGCCTCGAGCGCATTAAGCGTTCCGAGATTTTATTTATTTTTTTATTTTTATATTTTTAAGTTTTTCTTTTTGCTCGCCGGTGATAATACCTGACGCGCTAATGACCCAAGTCCGAGTTCAAAATATTTACGTAGGAGCTCCCGTAGCCGCTTTCCCCGGCTCCTATTAATCCTCCTATCCGATCATCGACTCGCACCTCCGCAGCCCAACACCATCTACAGGCATAATTAATATTTATCCGAAAATCAAAGTACAGAGGCTCTTGTTTGTTTGTTTGTTTGTTTGTTTGTTTGTTTGTTTGTTTATACCCTCCTCGCAAAGTCCAAGGCAAAATTAACAAAATCGGGAAGTTATTTGGCTGCTCAAGAAAAAAAAAAAAGGAATAAGAAAAAAAAACAATAGGAAATTATATTTTTGCACCTTGGATGAATCGAATTTATTTAACAGCCGCGTGTCGGTGTTAATACCTCGACGTTACGGGGGCCATAAGATACTTTCTGTTAAAAATAAATGCCGACAATTAATTTGAAAAATTGCAATGAACGAAGCGTGCGCGGATAAGTGGAAAAGATAGCCGCCGTGCGAATGGATTCTGTGTGTGTGTGTCCGCGCGCGCGCGCGCGCGTGTGTGTACGCGAGAGAGAGAGAGAGTGAAAGAGAGAGAGAGAGCGTGAAATTAAAAAGTGTTGGATTATTGTCAATTAAGAGAATTTATTATGGCGCGAGAGCCCTGCAATGGGAATTAATTTGTCGACGCGTGTACGCGCCAACACTGTATTGCCAATGAAATATAATATTAATAAGGTGTTCGTTCGGTGTGGATGACACGCACTTATCCGAGCATTACAACTGCACTGAGCCTCTTGGTACTTGGTACGAAAGATTTTCAATCTTTTCAGGTAAAATCTTATCCGGATTTACAGGGCCAATTAAGTTATTAAGCCATCTCCTTTAAAGAGATTTATACGAAAGCTCATTAAAATTTAAGTTACAAGTTAACGGGGCATTAACTCCCTTACTTAAGCATTTAATTGGGCTAATTAGTAATCCGAGGATAAATATTATTACAGGATAAAAAGCAGATAAAAGGTAGCGAGAGGGCGGATAGGTAAATACGACGAGTAAGGGCGATTCGATCATTTATCGAAAATCAACGTATTATCGTAGCGGGCCACTGGACTTGCGGCCAGGACTCGATGCGGAGCAATAAATCGATCTACAGTTATACGAATGGGACGAATATTCACTTAATAGCGTCGGGAGGATGAGGGTGGGCCGCGGGATAATAAGAGGGCTGTATGATAAAAAAAAAAAAAAAAAAAAAAATTGACGGCTCTGCCCTCTGCTCCCGCCCCCGCGCTGCTCCCGGGCTCGCGGTAGAGAGATGCACGCAGATGCGAGTGGCAGGAGGGTGGGAGAGAGGGAGGGAGGGGGAGGTGAATATCCGTCGGCGAAAGGTCTTTTCAAGATGAGGAGCGGCGCACGTAGGGATAATACGCGTTGCGCCAACGGTAACATTCGGTCGATTTCCATAATTTCGGCCATACGTGGTACTTAGGGCTCGGGATGGCCGACGACCGTGTGCGCATGTGTGCGCGCCCGTAGGAGGTAAGGAAGGGCACGCGCGCGGGCGCTTGGCCAATAATTCGCATTGCGGACAGCAGCACGCGCCGGCCTATATCGCGCTTTCATCGACGTGCCACCACCATCACCACCTCCATCTCCATCTCCGTCTCCACCTCCACCTCCACCTCCTCCACCACCTCCTATCCTGCCGACTCGATGCGCCGTTTATTATTTTATTTTGCAGCCTTCGCTCGTTCCTTTCTTCCGAGCGCCGGCCACAATTCTTTATTGTACCGTTTCCTCTAGGTCAGCTTTTTTGTCCGTCTCCGCTCGGAAGTCCTCTCCATACCCCTCCCAGCGCTCGCCACACCGCCACCGCCTCTCATCTTCTATAACCACCCACCCCACGCCCGCCCCACCCCCGTACTCGGCCCTCTCCTTCCTTTCCACTTGATGCATACTTTTTCGACGAGCAGCTATGTGTTATTAGCCATTACACAATGTGTATTATACAGCGGAGCTTCCTGTTTTTTTTTTTCTCTTAATTCTATAAGCTTATGGTGACACCGATGCTGCTCCAGCCACCACGATTATGATAATACGGCCGATAGCAGACCGCCTCTCCTCCTTTCCTGCCCCAATCATCGCTTCCCTTACATTTTTCATTCAATTCATCGCCATTTCGGAATTGCGGGTAGACGAGGCCCATTATGTACGAGAGAGAGAGAGAGAGAGAGAGAGAGTGAGAGAGAGCGAGAGAGGGGGGGGGAGAGGGATGATCTGAATTCATCGATAATCAGTCGCTCGTAAAATAAAAGTCATCTGCCAGCCAACCTGTTCGCCACGTCACCTTTCCCGGCATCGGCATTGATCTAATGAAAGCTTCGCTGCTTACTTAAACAATTTATTCCTTATTCGTTATGCGTTATTTATACATTACCTTTTCAAAAGTATTAAAAGTCTTAATTGAATAATACAGTTAACGCAAGCTGAGAAAATGTACGCGGACTGCATTGTAATATAACGATACTCGCAGACAAACCCCTAAAGCGTTACGCTAAAGAGTTATTGGCCAGAGAGAGAGAGAGAGAGAGAGGGAGTGAGAGCGAGAGAGAGAGAGAGAGAGAGAGAGTACAGTAATAATTTTCTGAATTAATTCCCGACATTGTGAAAGTCCCGTGGAAATGAGCAATACTTCATTTTCTTAATGTAATTAAAGTCACAGCTGTTAATTGCGCGGCTAGCCGGACAATATCGATAATTCACGGACATTACAGTGTAAGGACGATGCATTAGCAGCGCTCCCGGCAACGCAGATAGGTTAATTTACAAGGGCGATTTCGCAAAAAGAATAAAAGAAAAAAGAAAAGGGACGCGAAAGAGGAGGGCAGAAAAAAAGAGTGTGTGGGCCGAAGACCACGTGGCTTCGATTCATCCAATTAGCTGAGCGAAGATTTTTCATTATTAACGAGGAACCGCCGAGACTGTGAAAAAAACCGGGGCCCCCCCACCCCACCCCACCCCACCCCAATAAACCCATCGACTCGTCGTACTCCCATTAATGAAGTATGCACACAAATTAAAGTGGTGCAAAAGGGAAAGGGAGAAAGAAGCGGCGCTCAACGCTCGTAACGATAATTATATCGAGATAAGAGCTGGATCGTGGGTCGGGGGGTGGGATGGTGGGAGGCGAAGAAGGAGAAGAAGCCGGCCCAGACGGCGGTTGACTATTCCCGCGTATCAGATCGCAAATCGTCGATAGGGGACGAATTTACGATACCGTTCCCGTGAGAAGCGTCGTGGGTCGCGAGCGTCATCCTCGCCCTCCGTACCGTACAAGTACTCGGACCGACTGCGTGCCAAGGAGTAGCGGTAAAAATACCCGGACAGCTGCCCGATACTTGCCTTCTTACCTCTTCTTTATTCGGGGTGTCAAAATCATAGGGCCATTAGCAATTTTATAGTCGCCAACTGTTAACGGGTCCCGATTTATCCGCCCCCGCGGCTCGACACAATAGACCAGCTTCTCAGGTTCCTTGGGCTACTACTCGTCTACTCCTACTCCGTGGCCGCTCGCTCCGTACCCTTTCATCGCGTATAGCGAAACTCCACGGACGTCCACTACGTCGTCAAGCCCGAAACAGGTGCATCGGCCGTGCATCGGCCGTGCATCGACCGTGCATCCGTAATTAGCTCAATTTAATTTTACATATGAAATAACACGTCTTCGTAATGACGACTTTGCCATCGTATTTATTAGGCTAATTAAAGTAAATAATACATACGTAACGCGCGTAAGGTACGTAAGGTACGTGAGGTACGTGAGGTACGTGGTCAGGGACGCAATACGCGCGCGCGCGCGCGCTCTTAAGAAAATAAAATTAGATGCAATTTGAAATAAAGAGAGTAAATTCCTCCAGATTGTATCGAGAATATCTTCGGGGATTATTTATCAAAAAATGACGAGCAAATTGCCGGAGTTAATAATTTCGAGGGCCCCGATAAATTTTAAGAGCAATAAATTCCTTTACGTCCCATTAACTTGTAAAGTAATTCAATATTCCGGTGGCGCGGGGATGGGCCAATCATTCGCTCACCAGCAACAGCCGAACGATACAATTTAACGTTACGACTTACGAATAATAAAGATAAACAATGTCGCGATCGTTAAATTCTTAAACGATTTTAACCCGCGCAAGTCATACATATACATATATATATATCCGTGCGCGTGTGTGCATTTATGTATGTAATGCCAGCGTTGATATAATAAATCGTCGAGGGAAAGGGAAACGTAACGCGGCAGTAGCAGCAGCAGCAGCAGCAGCTTTCCCAACGTCGACTCTATTCCTCGAGTTTGAAGAAAAAATAATTTCTTCCTCCCTGCCTCCCTTCCTGCCTCCATCCCTCCCTCACTCCCCCGGCAGCCGGTCCCGCGCTTCTCGGAAAGTCGCCAGTCGTCATACATCTCGTTAAAATATTCACTGCAGCGGTTCGGTTCGCTACAATGTCATACGGGCTCGTCGTAACAGGGAGATCGAGACCGAGAGAGAGAGAGAGAGAGAGAGAGAGAGAGAGAGAGAGTGACGGATCTTAAATAACAGATATTCTTTACGAATAGATCCCCGGTCGCGAGGTGGGCGAGAGGTTGTAGCTCGCGTAGCAGAGAGGACGAGGAAATTAGGCCCCGCGTAATTGCGTAATTGATTGTACGAGAGGAGGCCTTTAGGATGGAGAACGAGGGGATGGATAGATTTATGCATCGCGATCTCGATTGATAGATTCGCTGGGTGACGGGGGTGCGGCTTAGCTGCATCGATCGGCGGGGCTAACGCGAGCCGACGTGACCGAGAGCCATCACGTGAAAATGAAATAATTAATAGTAGAAAATGGTAATAAGGAGCAGATGCTCGGCTGACCGGTGATTATCGATCACGACGGGACCTGCCCAGAGAAACTTAACCAAGGCCCGGACGATGGAGTCGGGCCATAATTGTCGCGAGGCCGGCTACGAGAGCCGCTCCGAGGGCTCAGTCAGTTTTTCCGGGACTCCCGAGTCTGTCTGGATAAACGGGTGCGCGTGCACGCCGTCCCCGCCGCCACCGCCGTCCCCGCCGCCACCGCCGCCAACACCACGACCACCACCACCACCACCACCACCACCACCACCACCACCACGATCGCGCGGATACGAAAGCGCGGGAGATTCGGCGACCGTTAGGTTACGCGGGGCCAAAGGGCCCTGTTGCGACGGCGGAGAGAATGAGGGAGCGAGAGGGGAGGGGCACGGACGTGTGCGTTCACGGGGCGCGTGCGTGTGCTGCGGCTCCTCTGCTTGCCAGATGACACGATGAGACTGCCTCCTCTCTTACCCTCCTTTCGCTCGTCCCCCTTTCCCGGCTCCCTCCCACCCAGCCGCTCTTTTCCTTTCTTTTTTGGAGAACGCGTTATACCGCTATACTTTATATCCCCCCTCTCGCCCCCTCTACGATAGTCTACGTAGCCGCAGCCACGAGTCCCTCGGAAACTCATCGATCCATCGATTTAACTGCCCACCTCGATCACGTCGATCCTCGGATCTCACCACCCACCCACCCAAAATCGCAATCGTTTTTCGTTGTTATTAACAACGGGAGTACCGTTTGCTCATCGCTCGTCCCCGACACTTGATCCATCACGGCTCGATCTCACTTTATATCGTTGATCACCCTACCGCTCCACCCCGCTCCGCCCCGCTCCCCTTCCCCACCGCCGTCATCGCAGCGCCATGGACTTCTTTTTCCCTCAAAACGTCGGGTTCGCTTACGAACCAAGAGCTGAGCTCGGCGCTGTTCCATCTAGAATTACAGAATTACAGAATTACAGAATTACAGAATTACAGATGAATCTGACGTAGGCGCATGGGTAACCTATTTTCGCACCTTGACGGAGATAAAAACTGATCGAAAGTGACGGGGTCGCTCAAATTAGGTTGCCTCCTAAGCCCGGCAAGCAAATAAACCAATGAAGAAAACAAAGAAGGAAACGGGGAAATAGAGATTTTCGAGCTTATCAAGATGAAAGCATATTGTTATCCGAGGAAGAACATCTGAGAGCGACGTTGCCCGAACCCCGGGCACCGCGTCTTCACGGCACCGTGACAGGACGACGCTTTCTTAGAAATTTCGAGCGACGGAGGTTTCGGGCTCCGGGTGTTAGTTATCCTTATACCGAGGCGGCGTTGCTTTTACTCCCCCCCTCTCTCTCTCTCTTGTCCCGAGCATTCGTTCATTATTCGAGTCTCGGCTGGCACACGGTGCACGGGTCTCGGAGGTGTGCGCGGCGCGACTTCTCACCCCTCTGTCGGTCCAAGCCGTGACGATGACGATACTTGAAAAAGCGGGGGACGCCTTATGCTTTCTCAAAACGTCTGCGGATCTAGTCGTACCCGAGTGCTCCGGACACGCTCCTCTATCTGGCAGCCGATCGATCGGTAAAGCAGCGCACGGACGCGAAAAGATAATACGGGAATTCCGTGAGCCGGCACCGGGAGCTCGAAAACGTGTTTTCTTCACGTAGGCGTTTTTTCGAATCGGGAACTCGTTTGCACAATACAAGATGATCGAGAACGCCAAAGTTATCGGGCGGCTCGGGCCCGTCCTCATAAAGACGTTCCGGGAGCTGGAAAAATTTCAAAGAATATTATTCCGTCGGCTGATCGTCGACGGGACTAACAATAACGTTAGTAGCCCCGTCGTACGTACGCATCGGAGTACATCGGCGAACACCGGCTACGGAGTCGATCGCGACAAGTCGTCGTCGTCGTCGTCGTCGTCGTCGTCGCTGAGGTCGAGGTGGTGGCGGAGGTGGCGGTGGTGGCGGCGGTGGTAGCGGTGGTGGCGGTGGTGACGGAGGTGACGGCGGGAGGGAGAGGACGCGAAACGGTGCAAAAATGATTGATGGCCGCGGACGAGTCCCCCCGAGTCGTCGTATCGTGTCCGTGCCGTGCTACGAGCGCGCATCGATGTATTCGGTGCGCTTCTTCGACCACCCGTCAATCAACATTCGAAGCACTCGCTCGGAGAGGCGAACGAGGCGCGGCGCAACTTTACGCGCAACTCGAACGCTTGAATTAATAACGAGATCAAAGTTCGCTCGCGGCGGCATTCGAGGAGGTCGGCCAGTCCTCGAAACAAGGTGGGTGAATGGATGAAACTTTCGTCGTGGTGGGATTGATGGCGGAGGGTGGGAGGGTGTCCGGGAGGGAGAGAGGAGTCGGGATGGATGAGTGGGTGGGTGGGTGGGTGGTTGGTTGGTTGGCTAGCTGGCTGGCTGGCCGTTCCACGACGTCGAGGCCGGACGATCGTCGATGGAGGGGGCACGAGAGGGGCAGAGGGGTAAACTTGGCAGCCCGGGAGTCCGCAAATGTTGTCAGTTCCGCTGGATGCACCGGGCCTCCTCTCACAAACAACACTTACACGTACGAGGCCATGCGAGAGAGCGCGCGTCAGTCGCGTGCCGATGCCAACCGACCGTTTCACCTTTTTTTTTTTTTTTTATCCCTACCTACTACCTCGGCTCCCCGGCCATCCCTCGCTTACCTTCGGGCGCTTTCCCCTCTCCGAGCCCCCGTCGCCGCTTACGCCGTCTCGACCATACCTGCCGCCCACTACTTCTCGACGGGCCTCGGCTTCGTTACCGGCCGAGATTTTTTCCAAACTGACGCATTAATGACTCGCCGGTCTATTATTTCCCCTCCTCCCTCCCTCCCGCCCTCCCTGACCTCTGGCTCAATTAGCAAAGCCTCTGCGTTCCTAATAATAGCCCGTGGCACTTGATTTAGATTCACTTAGCCGCCGGGCTGCCGAAGCATTACGCCGGACGGGGCCATCCGACGATCGGCTTTGATGAATCGCTCAATTAACGTCGTCGCGATCCCAACGGCCGCGCGATCGACAAACGGTAAAATGCAAATACCCGAGGAGCTACGTCGGCTATAATAATCGGCGCCGGGGCCTGCGCCTCCATCCGCGCCTCCATCCGCGCCAGATCCTATCCTTCACGTCCCGACTATAAACGCATACGCATACACGCGTGTACGTATTGCCCGACTTATGCGGCCGAGCACAAGTGAGGGGCGGTGGGGTCGGCGGTAGTAGGGTCAAGCACATGTCTGTAATTACGCGTACTCCCCATTAGGTTTCGCAAGCTTTAATTGGCTTTTTTCGTAGTCCATTCCTCCTCGGCGACTACTGACGGGCAGCACGACTCATTACCAGCCAATACGGTCATCTTATCACTCCGCTCTTTTTTTCTAATTAATACCGCGGCACCGAGACTATTATCCTTCGATCCTTAATTGATAATTTATAATCGCTGCAGCTCGAAAAAGTTTCTGGCGAACCTGGCATCTCGATTACAATGCCGGCAGTTCATCAACAACGAGTTCTCTCCCCCCATCCCCACCCCTCCCACCCTCTCCCTCTCTCTCAAGCACGTACACTCGGAGGAAAGAGGACGCGGAACGTGTTAATCCTCGAGAAAAGGAGGAAAGGCGCGGGTGGGGAAAAAGTTGCGGTTGTGCCAAGGGATTTAGCCGAGGGATCGTAAGAAGTGTAAGCGCACGTTCGGGGCTGCCAAATTGGAAATCTGACGGGGATCGAAGATTCAGCGTGGAGATCCCGGGGCCTACCTTGGCACGGATATGCTACGGAGCCGGTCGAGTATCGAGGCACGGCGTAGCTCTTTGTTCGTCAAAGACCTTGCCCGAGTATTCCGCGACGTAACCGCATTAATTGCCCGCTTGACGGCTGCCTCCCCTCCCAGCGGGTGGTTTTCCCTCTCGATGGCCGCGCTTCTTCACTGAATGCGCGTCAGGTGAGGGAGGCTCCTCCTCTCGGCGAGCGCCTCGTAAAGGATCGGCGGTAAGGGACGGCGAGGAGCGATCGTCGATCCCGATTGCCCGCGCGTTATGTAGGCCGCGTAAGGTGCCCGAGGCCAGGACGGCCCCCGTCCCCGAGCTTCCACGGAGGCCATGGGCAGGGCCCTGCTTACCGATTCGACTCTCGATGCCGAGCTCTTTGCCCACTCGAGTCACTCGGAGGAGCGACTGCAGACGTAACCCGAGGTTCGCTAAATTCGAGGCGACAAGTGCCGAAGTGCCGACCCGGACAGCTGCCCCGGCTTTTATGTCGCTTGGATTATAAGCCGACTCGTTGTACCTACCCCTCCTCACTGCGAGTAGCTTAAACTCCGGCCTCCACCTCCTCTACCCCCACCCACCACCCCCCCTTTTTTTTTGCCTCGTTTGTAATACAGTGGAATCGTTGGGGCCGATCCTCTATAGCCGCGGGTCGTATGGATCACGGGGATCGTACGAAGTAAGGGCCGGCCTCGCGCAACGGAAAAAAAACCGGGGAAGGGGAAGCGAAGTTCGGCTAGGTCGGGCACGGCTGGATGGGTCGTACGGGGATCGAGGGACCTCGGCGCGGGCCCGCATTATAAAAGAAGCAAAGAAGCGTTCGGCTATCGGGCGTAGATCGGACATCATAAATGACTTCTCTCGCTCGGCCTTTGTCTATGAGGTTTCAAAGAGGTGGTTGGCGTTGGTCGTTGGTCGTTGGTCGTTGATCGTTGGTGGTGGTGGTGGTGGTGGTGGTGGTGGTGGTGGTGGTCGCCCTCGTCGTCCCCTTGGCGCGCCACAGCAGTTTCACGCTTGGCAGCTCCCGCGCGCACGAATCGCGGCGGTGCTTCATTTAATCAGACCGGGTGAGTTGGTGGCTGGGGATGGGGGGAAAGTGGATGAGTGGACACGTGGCCCCTCGATAAGGTAGAGGAGGGGAACTGAGGTGGTGGCGGGGGCAGCGAGAGTAGCAGCAGCAACAGCAGCAACAGCAGCAGCAGCAACAGCAACAGCAGCAACAGCAGCAGCAGCAGCAGCAGCAGCGAGACTCCATACGAGCCCGGTCGATGGGAAAGGGGCGAATGGGAGGAGGGGTGGGGGGAGACTGACGACCACCATACACGCAGCTAATGCACATGCACGGGGAGTCGGGCGGACGCGCTCGGAGACGGCGACCAGGTGTTGCCGGTGTTCCTGCTGCCGGTGCCGTTGCCGTTGTTGTTGTTGTAGTAGCCCTACTCGAAATCGGCCAACGTCACTCCCTCGGCCGAGCTCACCCCGCCCCACCCCGTGAGTCCTCGCTGAGAGGAAGCCTCTCCAGCGAAGGTTCGATCGTCGAGGCTAGCCTCGTTCGCCCGCACCCCCGTCGGTCGGACGCTCCGGTCCGCCTCCTCCCCGTACGAATTGTATCCAGAATCATATCTGTCCTGGTCATGGAACGAACCGAATTTAAATTATAGAAAAGTAATCGATCTCTCTCTCTCTCTCTCTCTTTCTCTCAATTTCGTACGAATCGGGATCTGCTCTTTTTGTTTCCGACCCCTTAGCATCCTTCCGGGTCTTCCGGATAGAGAGAGAGAGAGAGAGAGAGAGAGAGAGCAGAAGTGAACGGAGGTGGAGAGGTGGGGGGTGGAGATAGCCGATGGGACGTCGATAAGCCATTGGATCATCGGGCGTTATCGTTCCGCATATTGGAGCGCGTGGCCGTAGGAGCGAACGTCGCGCGGCCGAGGATGAGCTCGAGGTCCGGGGCTCGTGTAGCGTCGGAGGCAATTTGTAAGGCAAAAACGGGGAGAGACTCTCCTCGTGGCTCGTAAATCAAACTCAGCCGCTGCTCCCATTACAGGGAGTACGGACCGTGTGCGCGGGCGGCAATAGAGAAGGCGAGGGTGGTCGGCCGGCGGTAGGGGCCTCGGCCGATGGTCTGATGGGCCGTAGGGAGGAGCGGGGGAGGTGTACAGGAAATAGCGCTCGGATGGCACGTAAAAACCGTGCGTTTCGCACGCCCGCCGCATGTATTATTCAGAAGAACTTCGCGGACAGCCGAAAAGACAGGGGGAACGCCTCTGCTCCTCCTCCTCCTCCTCCTCCTCCTCCTCCACCACCTCTTTTTCGTCGTCGTCGTCGTCGTCGTCGTCGTCGTCGTCGTCCTCGTAGTTGCTGTCGCTGCCGCCACCATCGCCGCCACCACCGCCGCCGCCGTACTTTGCGCGTGCGTGAGCCCGTAACGTCGCGGCAGCTGTTGCTCTTGCTCCTCTTGCTTCTGCTTCTGCTTCTGCTCCTGCTGCTGCTGCTGCTGCTGCTGCTGCTGGTGATACTCCTCTTCCAACTCTTCCTCTTATGCTTCTTTAGCTGGCTGTCCCTGCACCTCTCGAGGGACCCTCGAAAGCAGCCGCGGTCCCGAACAGACAATTTACGCGCGCTGGCGAGACTCTGCCGCCCAGTGAATGACCGCTATTACATAGGGGTCCGCGTGCTACCCGCCTTTCCTCCCCCCCCTCACGCTCCCTCTCGCTATTTCAACGCTTCGGCCCTCCGCGCCTCTTTCTAATGGATTTTTAGACCTTTTTTCTTTTCTTTCTTTTTTCTTTCTTTTTTTTCTTAAAGCAGATTCACTACCGCAGCCCAAAAATTCCGGTCCTCCACTTCCTCCACGATTTTCTTCCCTCCTCCTTTTGCTCAGTTTCACGAGGTGGGCAAGTTTGCGAGGCGATCACCTCGGATCGACGGATATCTTTGTCTCTAAGACGGTCGCTCGGCCCGCTTATCTCGATACCTCCTTTTGTATATTGTAAATATACCTCCCGATCGAATCGATCGGATATCTTGATCCGATTGACTCTTCGAGCTCTTTTTAAACGCAGGACGTAAAGCCAAGGAGTCGCTCCTGCTGACGAGGTAGGTGACGAGACCGAGCGAGAGGGACAGGGAGGAGGATCGATAAATCATTCGATCAAATGGTCAAGCAAATCGCTTTCTCTCCTAGTCCATAAATTCTAGAGTCATCGCTTCCCTTGCTCTTAATACCTAGGGACTTTTAAAGCGATGGCCCGATTCCAAGATAGTGCGCCCGGCCTTCCAAATCGCGCTTTTTACGATTCCTCGCCCCTAACCAACGACGTACTTACGTACGCGCCCACTACATCGTAGCGCGTCGAGCCGCTCATTATCTTGGAAGGTAGGAGGGACTATATATCTCCCGGTGTCACCGGCTCGCTTTCTCCCCGACGTCCTCTGATGGAAAGAAGGTGAGAGCAGATCCTCTCGGTGCCCGGAAAAATCGTTAAAAGCTCGGCAAATGCCGTCGGAGCCGTCGGTGCCGTCGGAGTCGTCGGCAGAGCAGACTTTACTGCCGGACCCTGAGTGCCCGAGGGAATGGGAGGCTCAGCGGAGGAGGAGACGCGTGCCGGCACACGTGTCCCCGCTCTTCCATCTTCCATCTTCGTCGGGCATTCGCGCGACTAGCCGCCGCACTAGCCACTGTCACCTTTTAAGTCTGCGACCACTTTGTCTCCTCTCCCCCCCTCCTCTTCCCCTCCTCTCCCCGTCACCGTCACCGCCAACATCCTAGCCGACCGTGGCTTATCTAACCGGCCCCTCGTCTCGCGCCGCCTCGTAAAAGTCGCCCGGGTGACTATTGCTAAACAATCCTCGCCCAAGTATCATTAACTCACGCACTCCGCTATTACAACGATGATTCGCCCTTTTCTCTCATCTGAGAATCATCATCGGGGCGTTTCATCCCCGACCTCTCGCCCCTCGTCCCTTCATTCGTTTCGTTGTTAACGTTCATTCGTTCATTGTTAACCCCAATAACCTACCTCGCCTTCCCCACCTCACCCATCCTTATTTCGCTGTTATTTATCGAGAAAAAGCGAATACCCTGAACTCCGATGCTTTCTTCTCTCTCTCTCTCTCTCTCTCTCTCTCTCTCTCTATCTTCTTCTTTTTATACATCCAGATCCTCTACGTATCGGAATTAATTATAATTCTATCCTCGTCCGTTGCTTTCGGCTCGACAAACAATGATAAACCATAATCAAATAATCGAGATTTCGGGGCGCGCGTAGGACGTTAAACGTATATATTTGAAAGCGAATGGAGCGATGGAGGGAGGTAGGGAGGATGGGAGAAGCCTAATGAAGGACTAGGGTAATTTGGCATTGCCCCGACAACATTATCCTAACTTCGGCTTTAAATTATTCACGTTATTTAACTACCTACAATTAGTGCGGCATTTTATTCAGGGCATCATACGTATTATGGAAGCAATTTAACCTTAAATTTCAGACGCTTTTCCTTATCTCCGTTATTAAAATACTTGAGGTTTATGAACAAATTATATTAAATGCTGCTTCAATGTAAAAAAATAAAAAAAAAAAAACGATAAAAAGCAAGATGAAGAAGGGGGAGGAGAAGGAGGACGAGGAGGAGGAGGAGGAGGAGGAGAGAAGGGAGGAGGAGGAGGAGGAGGAGGAGAGAGGAGGGAAGGAGGAGGAGGAGGAGGAGGAGAGTAGGAGGAGGAGGAGGAGGAGGAGTAGGAGGAGGAGGAGGAGGAGGAGCCGAAGAGAAAGAAGAGATTACGGGTATCTAGCGACGATGAATAGGAAAGACTTCCGTTCGACCTTGGCAAATTACATTTGTTGAGAAATAAAATGCATTAACATGGGCTGCATACGGTCAATGGGCTATAATTTCTTCTTTTTCTTATCCTAAAGTGCACTACAATTCATCGTGGGTGTATTTATAAAAGAAGAAGAAAAGAAGAAGAAAAAAAAAAGAAAGAAAGAAAGAAAAAAAGAAAAAAAAAAAAAAAAAAAAAAAAAAAGAAAAAGAAAAGAAAAAAAAGAAAAGAGAGAAAAAGAAAAAAAAAGAAAGAGAAAAGAGAAAAGAAGAAAAAAAGAGAAAAAAGAAAGAAGAAAAGAAGAAAAAGAAAGAAGAGAGAAGAGAAAAAAAGAAAAGAAAGAAGAAAGAAAGAAGAAAAGAAAAAGAAAGAAAAGAGAAGAAAGAGAAGAAGAAAAAAGAAAAAGAGAAAGAAAAAAAAAAAAAAAAGAAGAAAAAAAAGAAAAGAAAAAAAAAAAAAAAAAAAAAAAAAAAAAGAAAAAAAAGAAGAAAAAGAAAAAAAAAAAAAAAAAGAAGAAAAAAAAAAAAAAAAAGAAGAAGAAAAGAAGAAGAAAAGAAGAAAAGAAAAGAAAAGAAAAGAAAAAAGAATAAAGAAGAAGAAGAAGAAGAAGAAGAAGAAAGTAAATTAAAAATGATAAGCGTGAAATTAACAATATTGAATCATAGAGACTGGAGGCTCCCTGACTAGAACGAATTTCCCTTCACGCGTCGGATGTGGATTTTCTTCGGGTAAGTTGCGAGTCGATCGGGCCTATCGAACAAAGCAAATTTATTGATTTTCCGGAATCGAGTCCTGGAATACGGAAGATTCAATACGCCCATCGAGCTTACGCGCGTATCGCATCCCCGTCGTATGGAAGCCAATGGGGATGCGAGGACCCGATCTACCTCGGTAGCTCTTCATCCGGGCGACCATCGCGCCCCTCGTATTCCCAACTTTACCATCCAATTAGAGACTTGTACTATTTCCCCGTAACGTATCCCCCACGTCGGCTCTGTCCAATAAAATCACGACAATCTCAGCATTATAAGCTCAAACGAACTCTACAGAGCACGTGCTTTTCGACTGAAAAATTTCTTCACATTGTTTTAGCCGATACTTCTTCTTCATGGCTTGCCGCAAATTTTGATATATTTTCCCCTTGATAAGATGTATTTTATCCGAAATCGGATGCAACCGATTCTACACCAATGAAATTCGAGCTTATTCCAAGATAACGTACGTAAACAGAGCTGTCGGAAGCAAACAATGATTCTGTGCAACTGTTAACGAGTCTCTCTCTCTCTCTCTCTCTCTCTCTCTCTCTCTCTCTCTCTCTATGCACATGCGCAATGTCGGTCGTAATGTGTATTTTGAGCAGACATTATTCGAACCGAATGTATCAGAGTTTAAAAAGTATTACAACCGCTATTATTAAGAAGCGCTCGCTCGCTAAAAAGAGACTCGTGCATTAAAATTGAATAATACATGGGGTTTTAAGGGAAGTTAGTTACTAGTCTGGATAGTATTTAAAAGCAAGGAGGCGCGTGCGTGCGTACGTGAGCTTCTGCGGATCGACATACGTAGCTGGAAGGAGGTAAGAAGAGTTGGCTTGACAAAACGTCAAAATATTATAGAATTATGGGCAGGAAAGTCGGAGGTCGGGCTCGTAGACCACCTCGGTCGGGCTCCGGATTCCCGGAGGGTCCGAGCCTTTCTAAAAATAATACCAAAAAATAAATTCATATGTATATATATATATATATGAAAAAGGGAAAAGAAGAAAAGGGGGGGAAACTCACGCAAGTGATAATTAAGCGGGGAGCTCTCATCCCTGACCTTCCCCCCGCCCCCATGACAGAAGTCTGCCGGGGCAATCCGGACACGAGGCTCGCAGTTTTTCGAGGGACCGGTCGGCCAAACGTCCCCCTCCTTTGATCAAAATTCCGCGTCAAGCCATGACCCTATGGCGTCGGGCTGCTCCTCCTCCTCCTCCTCCATGTTAATTAGCATCGGAAGGGCCGTTTAAGGGGTGGCGGACAACAGGCAGCGGCGACAGACGCTACCAACGTTCCCTGGGTGCCTCCTATCGGGAAATCCCGTAGCCGGGGAAGACTTGGTTCCATGCGGAGGCCCATTTGGTGAATAATAGGCTAACCCGTGCACGATCGAGTCACCCTCCTTCCCTACAAAATTACACAAATGTTTCGAAATCAAGGAGATCTTAGTGAGGACGTTTATTGAAAATACAATAAAAGCAATTACATTCATTGTAATTCGAGTAGCACGTCATCCTCGAAGGCTTACCACGTCTAACCCTCAAGTACCCCGCCTTTCCATATACAAAAGTGGATCGCCATAGTTATTACCTCCAATATTACCGTGGAGATCGTTCTTGTTCTTCTTTTTTTCTTTTTTTCTCCTCCCCCATCCCACCCCACTCCCCAGGAAAGTCTTTTCGTAATTACTTGATGAAAGATGAATCGATTGAAGGAATTGAAGGTTACGACGAATCGGTTCTAACGTCGCTGAAATGGCTTTAAATTAGGAATGACTCAATTAAACTGTTTTCGGGGTCAAGCTCGGTTATTGCAGGGTGCCGGAAGTAGAGAGAGAGAGAGAGTAGAGAGAGAGAGAGAGAGAGAGAGAGAGAGAGAGAGAGAGAGAGAGGAAGCGTAAGAGACCACGTGAGGAAGAGTAGATAGAGTTGGCGTAGGCAGAAGGGACAGCAAGTGTGATTTTAAATTCTGAGAGTCCGGAATCCTGCTCAGCTGGCCGTCGGTAGTCTCCACGCTCGAGCGGTCAAATAAATCATGCGCAATTAGGGGCGCGGGCCGCCGTTGGAGTCGTCCACCTACGAGGAGTCTTCTAGTCCCGGTTGCCTGCGAGGGCGCAGCCGGTGCCTGGCTTCGGGGGCAGCAATCCTGGCCCCGGCGTTTGAATGCGTAATTTTTTAATTTCCATGGGTGCGCTCTCCTCCCTCCCTCCGTAGGGAGGGAGGAGGGCTTTGGCCATCGGTGGCAGCCACCTGCGCCTCGCCCTCCGGGATTAACCGTGACTCCGCTTTAAGCCGGGGCTAAGCGCCGAAAGGCCCACGGCGGTCGGGAGGGGGACGGGGGGGGGACGGTTGGCCCATAAGCCCGGGGGCTTAAAGCGGACGCGCCGAGGGATTCATTCCGCGATCCTTATCGCCGATAAGGACGAGCCGCCGGCCACGCGAACCGACGCCTGCCGCACCGTTTCCCCGCGCCGCCTCGCTCGTCACCGATCCCGTGGCTTTTCCACGGCCACGGATCCGCTCCTCGGCTTTTCCCTTACCGAGTCGACGGCATCCCGCCGCATCTTTCTATTCCCATCGCCGATAATCTCGACGCGTACCAGTCAGGAACGTCTTTAACGTCTCTGTTGGGGTGTGTGGGGGTGGGCGCGCGCTCGCGCGAGTGTGGGTGTAGTGGTAGCGGGTGGGGGGTTACGTAGAGGGTAAGAGACGTTATGGAGGATAGAATTTGCAAGTTGCGGGCGGTAAACGGCAAATCGTTTATAAGCGAAGGGCACGCGATGGGTCGCCAATGGGGGGGGGGGAATGGTACGGCCGACAATGGGTCCCGAGACAGGAAGGAAAGCGTTGAAGTAACGGGCTCGGTCACACCGACTCCTCGGCAGCATAATGGAGGATGGATATTCGTGCGAGTCGCAAAGCGATTTCTCGCCGCTCCGCCGGTGTGAAAATTTTACCAGGATTGTATCGCGAGAGATCACTTCTTCTTTCATTGAGGGACGCTTTTTCAAATCCCACGGTAGGAAGAGGACGGACGGTCACGGGCGCGCTGTGGCTCGGTCGTCAGAATTTGCTGAGAAAGCTGCACGTGTCCGGTCCTCATTGTCACGATTGTCAGTCATGCAGCAGTACACCGCCACGTAATTATCTCGCGTATCTCGGGTATCTTGGGTATCTTGGGTATCTTGGGTGTCTTGGGTGTCTTGGGTGTCTTGGGTGGCGTAGGCTACGGATGCTCATCTATTCGAGAAGAAAATCGTAGATCCAGGTTCCCCGTCGTTGAATGCGCACGGGCAGTCGCAGGCATCTAAGCTCAAGAAGAGGTGAGTGGCGGTGCGAGGCAGCGGGGGGGGGGAGCCTCGCTGGCCCAGGGTCGAGGAAAATTATGCAACTACTGGTGGTATCGCGTGCTGTCGATAGAGTGGGTCAAGGATCCGCGTCATTGTACTCTTGGGCTCTTCATCTCAACGTGCCAGAGAGAGAGACAGAGAGAGTGGGAGATTTTACACTTCCTCCTTTATTGATGCATCCTGAATTTGGGGAGCATACGCGGACCGCCGGCTATTCATTCGTTTCGTCTCGTTTTGCTTTATTCCCCGAGACCTCCCAATCTCTCCTCCACCTCCTCCTCCTCCTCCTCCTCGTCCTCCTCCTCGTCCTCCTCCTACTTCTCGTCCACCACCCGGAGGGCCGCAAAACAAGTGCCACTTCCGACCCTCCCAGTTCTCCCTACGCATTTCATACACTTTAATTCCACGGATGTTCTCTCGGGATGAAAGGACGATTGCGACATTAATATTTTTTCGGGGGATCCTCTCTCGAAATTAACCTACATTTTCGGAGCGAAGAGTGCGTGTCGGGCATATAAAGCGCGATTTTTTGAACCGATGCGCCGGCACTCGTCCACCCGATGCCACCCGATGCCACCCGATAAAACGCTTCGGCCACGTTCGCACACGTATGCATACGCACGAGGCGCGTATACGTATATATATATATATATATATATATATATATTGATTTCGCTGGAGTCGCTTGGGCGTAGGATCGGCTATTGAAGCGAGTAGAAAGCCCCCGTAGCGTCTTGCGGAAGATCTTCCCCGATGTCCGCTCGCATTGCCAGGGCAGACCAATTACCCCGGAGAAAAGGATCTTTAATTCATTGAGGGGAGTTCCGCCGGCGTGGGTTACGTAAAATTTTTTTTTAAGGACGCTCCTCCGGGTGTCAATGTACGAAATACGAAATACGAAATACGAAATACGAAATACAAAATACGAAATACAAAATGCAAAATACAAGAAACAGAATGAAGAAGTAAGGGCCAAAGTCCGGAAGGTACTGGTACTCGTGATTGTAGGTGGGGGCAAAATTAAATATTCCCCGGAAAAGGTGAGCCGAGGTGAGTCGCGCTCGGCTTCCGTGTGGGACTCCGGTATTTGCATAGTCCAGGCGACGAGCTCTTTTGTCCGTTTTGTCTACAAAAATAAAGCTCCGCCGTGTGCAGCCAAAGTCCAATTTTCGATAATCGCACGATGATCGCATGCCTGTAATCATCGCTGCTCGATGGCCGGGCGACGCTTAATAACGGCCACGTACCGATAACTTAAGTCTCGCTGCTCGGTGGTCCCCCCACCCACCCACCTACCCACCCTCGCCCTCCTCCACACCCTCCTCTCCACTCCTCCCGTTCCCTTGCCGGCCTCGGAATCTAGAATTACGTCGAAAATAGCGGACACTTTTTTTTTTTTTTTTTTAGCAAAGTGCTGAAATGTCTCGTTTGTTATTATCGATTAGCCTCGAAATATTTAAACGTCATTGGAGAATAACGACAGTTCGTGTTTTTTCCTCCCACCACCCCCCACCCCCGCCAAGATCGACGACAACGTTAAAACGTTAAAACGCTAAAAGGACGTGTGCCAAAAAGGGCACGTACGCGGAGTACGTGGAGGGCGTCCGTGTGTATGCCGTGCGGCCCCGTCCGTCCGTCCGTCCATCCATCCATCCGTCCGTCCGTCCGTCCGTGCATCCATCCGTCCGTCCGAGGATTCTAAGCAGCAGAAGTCGGTGCGGGTCGTTCCGAAGCAGCCGTCAATATCAACCGCAAAACCGAAACTATCCATGCTAAACAGCTCCTCGTACACATCTGGTGGTGCGCGAAAGGTGTTTGTACCCTTTTACGAGATCCTCGACACAGCTGAGCCGGCGGCCAATTCCGAACCGTAGAAACGTCAATAAAATTCTTTAACTGCAAAGATGTTGTGTAGCAGACCAGGAGCATCGCCTCGGGGGGATGGCAGTACAAAAAAAAAAAAAAAAAAAAAATTAAAGCTTGATCTAGCGGTCGATAAACTCGGGTCTTGTTTTATTTTGCTCGGCCGGTCTTTCATCTTTCATTACCTCCAAGATCTCTTCTAATCATCCACTGGCTATGACTCCCGTTGCTTCGGATCGTCCAGGCCTGTCCCCTGGATGTCCTCCCTGTCCCACCCCACCCCCCAACGAAATCCTGCCCACCACTTGCACTTGGCTTTACTTGCCGTTCCGTAATTGTCATTGCGTAACGCTGCCTTGTAAGATATTTGTAAAACCTAATCGCCGTATTCATAAGACATATTGAGCATTATCTTATCGCGTGTCCAATTTTTACGAAATACTCTCGGCTTTAATTGCTAATTCTTCCGACGCGAGCCTGAAAAATCTTAATCATTTACCCATGCCGGCCTTACCGATCCTTATTTACAAGCCAATGATTCCTTTGTAATACCACGATTACGTAGTATTGATGAATAAATTGAGTATTGTGCGACGATTGGCTATTACGACGAGTAAAATAATTTTCAATCCATTTTTAATCATCGTTCTTCTTCTTCTTCTTCTTCTTCTTCTTCTTCTTCTTCTTTTTCCATCGCCTTTTCACGAGCACAATCAGTCGTTGTAAATTCATATTTGCTCAACCTATCCTTTAAATAATTTACAATTTTATGTATATACTTTTCACGGAGCCCAAGAACATTGATATCGGGCTCCGCGGGCTTTATTGATTTTTTTTTCCCTCGATAGCCAACCAATGGCGAGCCTCGAAAGACCGAATCGAAATATCGAATCGACTGCTGCTGTCTGTCATTTTCCTCAAATATACCTCATTGTCGGAATTCTGTAAAATTCTCGACCGTTAGCTTACATATCCGTCCGTAAAATCACCCTTCCCCAGGAAATCGCCAATAATCTATTCGATCGACGAGCCCGTAATCTCTTATATTATTTAATCGTCAATAGATCTTGGCTCGTTCGCTCATATACCAAGCCAAGCTATAGATTTTCGACTGGATTGACGTTTTACTTTCACGGACTCGGAACAAGAGAACGCACACGTATTTACAGTACTCCTATAATGTATTATAAAATTAGAATTCTGAAAATCTTGCCCTGTATCCTGCCTTTCCATTCATTACTCTTACCATTATCATTATCATTATCATTATCATTATCATTGTCATTATCATTATCATTGTCATTGTCAGTAGCATTGTGATTAGCACTATCGTTATTCTTATACGATCACAATTGTTTTCTTCCATTCTCAAATTAGTCATTGGTTTATTTTTATCGCCATGTTTTCCCATCGCGTTCAATTAATTTCTATTAATAAAAAAAACAAAAAAAAAAAAAAACAATTACATACGTACATTTATTTCGGCGGCCCGCGAAAGATCTATTATATTTACCAAGAGAGAAGCCAATGAATACTAGGCATATAATAACGATATCATCTAACGATAAAGCTTTCCATTATAATAAGACACATGACGATTTTGCGATTTCGGGCCCGACTAAAGGGCTCGCAATAATTTCATCAGATATTTTCAATCCATAAAATTAAAAAAAAAAAAAAAAAAAAAAAAAAAAACTATTATATTATTGATAAATAAGTCATTTTAATGAACGTTATCTGACTTTCCGTATTGTTTTACACTGTGAGAAATATGCGTATCAATCAGAAAACATAATCTGAGTATACAGACAATTTGAAAACAAATAATTTACATAACACATAACAATTCCAATGGCAATGGCAATAAGAAATCATTATATTTTGGTTTTGAAACGTTTCATATTGTTTTCATTAAAAAGACTTTGCGTCAATGTACTGCTGCTCACATATTTGATTATGATATAAGAAGTTTGTGTTTGTACTCCTATGACTATCTAATTTAAAGTGTTAAATTATTTCTAAGCGATAAAGTCATCTTACATATTTAATAAATATGTTTTTATTGTTTAGGCTGTTTTACAATAGCGACCGATACCAATTGATAAATGTTAATTTTTTCTTATTATTATTCCCAAGCACGATCTACGTCTCGTTTATTTAGCTCGTTATTCATCGTCCCTCCTTACTTTTTCCTTTTATTCTCATTCAATCACAAATAATCACTTTCATTCTCTTTCTTACATTATTATTATTATTATTATTATTATTATTATTATCATCGTCGTCGTCGTCGTCGTCGCCGTCGTCGTCGTCGTCATCATGATCACCATCAGCATCATCATCAGCATCATCATCATCATCATCATCGTTATTATTATTATTACGTTAGATTTACGTACTATTACTACTTAAACTAATTGAATGGCAGCAGCTGGATTGATCTAATTGGAATGCAGTCTCTCATGCTAATTATCGGGGCATTTGACAATAGAGATGGGATGTGCAGTAAAATAGCTTAGAGCGGATGTAAAGCCACAGGCGATACTTTACTTACAACGTCAAAGAGTAAGTTCTCCCCCCCCCGCCCAGCCCCTCCCCCCAATGAATATTTCGAATAAAAAGAACAAACATGCTTTGGGAGCGTGAGATAATGTATTGAAATTCAGAAATTAATAAATAGTTAAACACGAGCGTGTCCTTGTCTTATCTTCGTATTGTACGGCAGTGTTATAATATACGTATGAATAGGTTGATAAGTACAAGAGGAGTAGTAGTAGTAGTAGTAGTAGTAGTAGCTCAAGACTTATGATTGCAAATTTTGTTTCGAAAAAATAATATTTAATTTTATTCGCCTTAGATTGAACGGTCGGCGCATTGTAACCATTATTAATAAAACCCGTGGCTCACTGCCTCGTGGTAATGGTTCAATAAATTGTATATCCCTCGCTTAATGCTCGGCTCGATGTCCTGATAAAGAAGTACGTAGTAAGTCTTTAGTAAGCGGACGCGTTCGGCTAAATGAGTAAATAAATAAATGACGATACGAAGGATACGACAAATGAATGGTAATGCTATTTTTCCCACAAGTCCTGTAGGCGAGCTACGTAAGGGATGAGGGCTAAGGAAAGGAAGCGCACGACTAATACGTACGCTTAAACTTACTTAATAATTTCTTTTAACGGCGGCCGTGAGTATTATAGGACGAGTACAGTGCCGTTATTGTCGTTGTCGTTGTCGTTGTCGTTGGCGTTGTCGTTGTCGTTGGCGTTGTCGTTGGCGTGGTACGAGTAACCGTGTGAATTTATAGAGCAAAGCAAGGTCATGGAAGCACGAGATAGAATACAAAGGCAAGCAAGCAGTCGCCATTTTCACGAGTCAAAGGGGCTTTATTAGTTTATAGAAACTGCCGACGGTGGGAGTATTTTTAACAAACATACCCTTAACTCCTTTACTCCTTTACTCCTTTACTCCGCGTAAACGTATAATTTCCCTCGGCTTCATTGTAAAGAGATTTGTTGTCGACTGTCGAGTAGATACAGAGTGTGTGTGAGAGAGAGAGAGAGAGAGAGAGAGGGAGAGAGAGAGAGGGAGGGAGGGAGGGAGGGAGAGCAAGTCCTGCACCGAAACGTATACTCGTATGCCTGTCTCATTATACTCCCGGACAATGAAGCGAAACCGGGCGTACATAGAGTGGGAAAATATCCTGCAGATATTGTCCGATGCGTACGTGTGGGGCTATCGGGGGGGGGGGAGGTAAAGAGCGAGGAGGGAGTGAGCGGCTTTGTTGCTTATATACCATCGGGACGTAAATGGCTTAAAGTTTCGTCCGATCGTCATTTAATAATGTACGATGAAATTGAAGGTGTGCATGTGAAGGAGGTTTATAAAGGATGCGCCGAGGCAAGTATTCGTGTGGGCGTGCAGAGGTTAAAAATCGAGCCCTATGGCAAGGAGGGACGGGAACTGGCTGACGACGTAGGGGCAGGGCTACTATCGTCTAGGTCCTAAGATGTGAGAAACTAAGTCACAAGAAAAGCATCGCGGACCATTGTGAGCACAGCTGTTATCCAGTGTTCTCTCTCTCTCTCTCTCTCTCTCTCTCTCTCTCTCTCTCTAACTCTCGCACGACACAGCGTTGCTAATGGTCGCCGCATTGTCCGGCTCATAGATCCACGGCTCCTCATCTCACTCCCACGCGCTCATCACGAAGCTTCTGTACATATTGCCTCGAAGCGGAAATGGGATATTATATTATCTTTAATGCCTTCCGATGTTCTTAAAGTAAAAAAGAGTAGCGAGGAAAAGCATTTTTCCTCCACGACTTCGTAAAAGTCATCCTTACTATTCCTTATTTTCTGGAAATAACGTAGGCAATAGAAATAACGAACGGAAATACAGACGGCGGACTATATTAATCGTGGCTCGATCCCGGGTTAACACCAGCTGCAGTGCCAGGGGGAGATGCCGAAGGTGTACTCTGTAGCGCGTGTAGTGAAATTAGAATTTTAGCTCTCATTAGAATATTCATGTGGGTATTTGTATTTACAAATCTTATTATTATTCCGAGCAGCGAATTTCGATGTCGAGATCGTCGGAGCCATTCCGTGTACTAACGACATCGGAAATCCCTTTGATGACTTTGACGTTCTCAGAAAGCGAGGATTAGTTATCCGACAAAAATTACGAGGGCTGCGAATACCGTGCGCGGATTTGTAACGAGGAGGCTGCGCGGGGAGGAGATAGGAAAATGGAGGACTATTCCTGTAAATCAGCGTCGCTCCTCCATCTGCGTTCTGCCCCCTCCGCCCTCCCCCTTCTCCTTCCTCCTCCTGTAAGTACGATCACCGTCACTCGTTCCGTTAAACCGTGAGCGCGGGCGCGTGTCTCTCTCTCTCTCTCTCTCTCTCTCTCTCTCTCTCTCTCTCTCTGTCTGTCTCTTTGTCTCACTCTTTGTCGGTCCCTCCTAGTTCGTAATAGGCCGACGGGAGCCTCGGCTCATAGACTCGCGTAGAGTAGGAGAAGCCGTGGTGGGAGGCGTCAGCGTCCCCACGTCCAATGGGGGAAGTCGGCCGGGTTCGGAGCGCAGGGGCGCCGACGTCGCGACGCCCACAGCCAATCGTCGCGGCAGACGGCGTCCGATGCGGCTCGCGATTCGATCCCGATAGATGGGGATCGCGCTCGCTCTACGGGAAGCGAGGGAGTCGCACCGGACGCGTAGGCGGCGGCTCGATCCCCGTGCGCTTCGACCGCTCGTGACGACGTTCGTCGTCTTTTCGACTTATCGCGTCGTAGGGGAATCTCTCTCACTCTCTCTCTCTCACACACACACACACACTCTATATCTATGTATCTCTAACTCATCCCTCCTCCCTTCGTGTAGCGATCGTCGCGATTACGCTCACGAGGCTCTTCTCGACAGATTTTCTTCGCGGCACGTTTCGAGGTCGGAAGACCCATGCGGAAATACCTTATTTGACGAAAAGCGTCGAGACATTATCTATCCAATGCTCTTAAAAGTCAATAATCTTGTCGTTAACGAACTGTTACGGAGACGAGACCTTCGACTTATTCCATTCGACCGTCCACGATCGGTGGTGTCCTATTGCCGCTAATTTTTCTTTTTTTTAACTTTAACTCTACCTTGACTTGGATAAATCATTGTGCGAAATCGTTATTTTGTAAAATAAAAATAAAATAAAGTAAAATAAAGTAAAATAAAACAATTTCTTATTATAAACGGGATTAGCCGACATTTAGGAAAGAAGGTTAGACAGTTAGGCAGGGGAGTTATGTAGGTCAAGGAGTGCGATTATTCGTTATGTCGTTAGCCGTTGTCCGACGAAATCGTTCGCTCCTTCCAATAACGGGAATACATGGATCGCAATTATTATCAATCCAAGGCAAAGCGCCAATATACTAGATCGCGTAACGCGTGCCTTACGTGTCCGATGCGTAGCCGAAAGAAGTTCTCAAATAGTCCTGACGATCGTCGCCCTAATTTCTATCCGATAACGAGCACCGCCAGCACATTTTATTTACATTTTATAATACGTCTATGTACATCTTATTAAATTATAATTTATCGCGTAGACCGTAGTTATAGCTAAGAGTGCCTAAGCATTATTTCTACTTTAAATTACTACTATTTACAGCTGTAAAATTACTAAGCGTTGTTGGTACGTTCGATACGACGAGCTCTTTACTATTAATTCCGCCTCCTGCCCCTCAAATTTTCTCACTTTCGTCAGAGTCTCCCCCCCCCCATCCCCATCCCCATATGGCTGTCCCATAACGCTATGAGGATAAATAATTTCTTGCACGGTTCTCGTTGGAAGGGAAGCGCTAACGCGCTCGTTATCCATGCACTTACGGACGCGTTAATATTAAATGGAAACTCAATTTTTCAATAATAATAATAGTACTAATAAACTACTACTACTACTACTACTAATAATAATAATAATAATAGAAGTTTATGCAAATATTATTAAACGGACATAGCGTTCGGTTTTAATTGCATATTCATAAAATCAGGCTATTAATACGGCCGCTTATGTCGAATGATTTGGAAAATGATATTTGAATATCAAATATCGCCTGCAAAATACTTAGGCGCTTCTAATACTCAATAATTACAGTACATGAACTTTCGGCTTAAAACGCGCTACCTTATAATCATATTTCGCAGCACATAAACTGGAACGTACTGTTGTTATTTATTAACGTTGCCTACGGATCGCCAATAAGAAAGTTATAACATTCTGTTCCGCGCCATTAAGATCGGGTAATTAGGCAATTTGCTTTAATGCGCTAACTGATAAAATTTGTCTTTGACCAATAAAGATTGAATAATATTAAAATTATCCTTGATATACATGCGCCAATATCTATATATATCTATATATATATATATATATATATATATAAATTAAATTGAGCTATTAAGGCGCCTTGAGCTCGCATTAATTAGCATTAGGAAGCAACAAATACGTACAATAATGCTTAATAGTTTGTAAAAGACAAGGAATTGTAGTGTATTTTATACATTGCGATTGGCTACTAAATAGGCGATGGATGCAAGCGTTTGCAGCCGATGCTATTGTACAACGTCTATTTTAATTGCAATGTTCGTACGAGCGACAAGTACTATAAGGTAGAGGCTTGGTAAAAATATCGTACGAGGGTTGGCCAGGTTATTGGTGTTGTTGGTAAGTGGGCGATGCAATGCATTCCTGGTTTTAAAATCCTGTTAGAGAGCGTAGGTTGGCCGGAGGGTTATGGGGGACTAGGGAGGGTAGGGGCGAAGAGCACGGCGGCGTTAGGGTAATAGCGAGGCGAGGGCGCATCCTCGAAGGGTGCGGGTACGGGAGAGGGTGAGAGTTAGGGTGAGGGAGCGGGCACGGGTACGGGATATAGATAGAGGGAGAGAGAGAGAGAGAGAGAGAGAGAGAGAGAGAGAGAGAGAGAGAGAGTGAGAGTGAGTGAGAGGGAGGGAGAGGATGAGGGAGAGTCGCGCGCCGAGCAAGAGCCTTCGGGGTGGGGCGTCGCGCTCGAGGGAAGAGGGAACAGGTAAGGCAGGTCGAGTGCTCGCGGCGCGCGATCAGTCGGGCCGAGGAGCTGAGGCCGGCCACCGGATGACACGCGCACCTCAGACACGCTCGAGCCGTCGCGTCAGTTAGTAGTCACCCGGACAGTCATTAGAGAGTCGCGCAGTCAGTGCTCGCTACCCCACGTGCTCTGAGGATCCGACGATACCTGATCGAGCCCATGCGGACGCCTCTACTCCTGATTTGCCAATAGCCCGATCTAACGTCATGTGTGGTAAGTCGCGATCTTTTACCTCCATTCTCTCTCTCTCTCTCTCTCTCTCTCTCTATTTCCATCTATCTAGCTATCTCTCTCTATATATATCTCTCGAGGATGAGTTGATAGTCCAGGTCGACTCAGATCAGCAATCGTTGCGCGCTCGATGGATTGGGGATCTATCGAATGCCCGATCGAACGGTTGCGAATTAGCGCCGAGATTCATAACACTAATGTTTCCTCCGGGTACAAGATATACGTAAGCACGAGCAATTACACATTACGCACATGCATAGCCGGAATGATAAATTTTAGGCCGATCGGAAGGACAGCGCCTGTACAAATATTGATTTACACCCAGAAGTAATCGACATATGGTTTTGTGCTTGCGAAATTTTTTTTATATATAATTCGGAGGAGCGCCAGTGTGCCTGAACGGGCGCGCGCGTGTGTATACGCGAGAGAAAGAGAGAGCCAGAGAGAGAGAGAGAGAGAGAGAGAGAGAGAGAGAGAGATGTTTTACATCGCGGTTGAGATTTCGCGGTGCGTGTGCTTCTGCTCTCTTCTCCGAATTTCAAGAACTGTTACACTGACTTCTCGAGCTCCGGCCCATTCTTCGG
Source organism: Ceratosolen fusciceps (assembly GCA_018883505.1). Classification (NCBI taxonomy): domain Eukaryota; kingdom Metazoa; phylum Arthropoda; class Insecta; order Hymenoptera; family Agaonidae; genus Ceratosolen; species Ceratosolen fusciceps. Next base: position 5,174,100 of record RCIC01000003.1, on the reverse strand, counting down.
CCCCCTTTTCTCCCTCGACTTTAACAATCGGTATAGAAAACTCATCCGTGCGCTCCTCTCCTCGCGTGGAAGAGCTGCAGCAGCGACCCGAGCCCCGCGAATACTTACCGAGTGCTCCGCCAAAGTGAATATTCGAGTGAAGCTTCCATTAGATATTCCTCCTGCCTCCCCGCGCCCTTCCCCAAAGCCATTCGCACTTGCTTCCCAATACGCGGGATCTAATGATCGATCGTAGATCCTATTCGCGATATATCCCATCGCCGGATTTACAAATCCGCCTCCGTGAGTAGAGCGTTATTCAAGAATTTTTTTTTTGCTAATTCGTAAAAATTATTTGTTTTGCTTACTTCTCTCGAATTATATGACAAATCATTATCATATTCATTGACTATCGATTAGAATCGGGGGAATGTGTGCGCTATTAAGTCAACTGACGCATATACTACTGAGCAGCAATACAAATACATGGATATTTAAGCGTTCCGTGACATTTTATTTACGGCAAATACATAAATGGATAAATAAGAAATTTAATACGAGTCATGAAGGAAGGACTGATGTTGAGTTTTTTTTTTTTTTTGTTTCGATATCAACAATGATAACCGTGTGTCTATATTTATATACATATAAACATATATATATATATACATTGTTTGAAAGACTGCCGAATGAATATTACAATCGTAATTGTCAATATTTGTATTCTAGATTTTTAATCCTAATTAATTTTCACAGATAATTAATTACTCGGGCTGCGATTTATATTGAAAGCATACGTATTATCTCATGCGCAGGCATTACCTTCTAAGCGGTAATTGTGATTTTTTTTTCTTTTCTTAACTAAAAATAGATAAACCCAACGCTTTGTTGAAATTAAAAAAGAAAGGTGGAGGGGGCGGATTGAGGGTCTGAAATTGTTTTCCGAAGCTCGAGGAGAGTCTACGAGGGCCGGAGCGCTATAATGGCCGATCGAATTTTTCGAACAAAGCTACATTAATAACGGCATGGGGCCCGTAAATTAACGGCGGCCCCGATGATCGAATTAGAGCGGTGATGGAGCGCGCGGGGCTTTCCACCCTAGTCGGGGCTATTAATTACGAAGCTCGAATGAGCGCGAGCGTAAAAGCTGGCGGCACTCCCGGGCCTTGATTGCCGCCTCTCCTCCCCCCCCCTCCTACCGCTGCCGCTGCCGCTGCCGCTCACGCCTACCTGTTCCCTCCACCTCCTTCTCCTCCTCCCCCTCCGACACCACCTATCTCCTCATCCGCCACCTCCTCGTCCACCACCTCCTCCTTCTGCTCGAGCTCGACGGTGTACCCACCGCCCCTTCTCTATCGGCTATTGGGACGGGGAGGGGGCCGGATCGAGTAGTGGAGACACGCGAGTCGCGCAGCAGCGACTCGATGGTTAATCGAGTCCGTCCTCTACTTGCAGAAGCTGTGCCTCAGAGCAATTGGCACATGAAAGCTGAGTTGGATTGCGCAGGCGTGCCGGCGGGCGCCCTCTCGCCCCCAGCCACCCTCTCCCCACCTAGCAGCCCTACGATGCAGCCCCACTGCCCGTGGAGTCCCTTGGGCCCGGATGGCCTCCTCACCCATCATCATCAGCAACATCATCAGCAGCAGCATCAGCAGCATCAGCAACAGCATCAACAGCAGCAGCAGCAGCAGCAGCAGCATCAGCATCAGCAGCAGCAGCAGCAGCAGCAGCAGCAGCAGCAACAGCAACAGCAGCAGCATCAACATCACCTACGACAGCAGCAACCTAGTCACGATAGACTCAGCGCCTTCAGCCTCGTCGCCGGATACGGGGGCGACCTCCAGAGGCTCCCCCCACACCTCCCACCACGAGGTAATTTGCTAAACTCGTACTTTTTATAACTCGTGCTTTATTTATCCTCGTCTCGTACCATCTTCGTAACGCGTTCATCGCGGCGTCGGTCACCCTTGGTACCCAATAACCTAGTGCGACGCGTTCGTAAAGCGCTCGATCGCATCAGGCTGCACTGGAAACAACGTGAATTCGTCGATCGGAATGAGAGAGGACCGATCGGAGGACGTAGTCTCGCAGTCGATCCCTGAAAATGCGTTTGAAGGCTTCGCCGAGGCATCTCGAAAGTCCGTTAGGGCAGAGTGACTTTGTGATCTACGCGATGAGCTTAGCGATCGGCTTAGCTTTTATCGAGCACGAGGAGCCGCGCTTGTGACATTGACGACCCGCGTGCGGGCGAGGCTTTTGCCGGAAGCGCAGGCTGCAGCTGATTCTCCGGTCCCGTCATCCTCGCGGCCCTGCGCATTATATATTCACGGACGACGGGACGGACGGTGCTGTGCGCCGTCAGCTATCAAGGGGGAGTGATCGAGGTGTAGCCCGATCGCGGGGATCCCTCGACGACGGACGAGAACGAGGGAATACCCGACTCGTCCGGACGGGGAAATTAAAACGCCCGCATCCTACGGCGCCAACCTGCTTTCAATGACTTCTTCGCCGATCGCGCCCGTCCTCCCGTCCTCCCGGCCCCCCCGGCCCACGCCCCGACAACAATAAAAAACAGAATAAAGGAGTGAGGGGAACGAGTGAGAGAGTGAGAGTGAGGACATGAGAGCAGAAGCGAATAGAGGATGACAAAAGATAAGGGAGCCAGGCACCGGCTGTGAAAACGAAAGCGTCCGGAGGAGGATATTCGGAACGAGAAGCAGAGGAAGCAGAAGCAGAGGAAGCAGAAGCAGAGGAAGCAGAAGAAGAAGAAGAAGAAGAAGAAGTAAAAGACTCGAAGTCGGAGGACGTCGCGTGCGGCCCGTGATTTTTTGGACTCGAGGGCCCGGAAGGCCCCGGAGTTAAGTGGCGATCCTAAAGGGATATGTAGCCCTCACGCAGGCCCCCTTCCTCTTCTGTTACAGCGGAGATGCGGTGTAACCTGGTTTACGGAGACTACGGGAGCGTAGCGGCCGCCTGGTGGGCCCATCACGCGGTCGCGGCCGGCCTCCTCCTGCCCCAGTCGGGCTTCCCCCAGCAGCAGACGAGGCTCGATTGTCTGGGTGCCGCCGGTGCCCAGGTCGTCGGACCCCCGAGCCCGGCCACCGGCTGCTCCTCGCCGCCCCGCAGGTTCACCCCGGAGAAGGCCAAGTACAGTAAGTCGAGCTTTGCTCAGCGCTTGCTTGCATTCCTTAGTAATTCCCGGGAATTTTCCATGACGTCTGGAAAATTATCTCCATACGCTTGTAAAATATCGTGTTTAAACAGCCAAAGGTGCCTTTGTCGAGTCTTTCGACTCTTTAATTTACATTCGAATGAACCGGGAATGTTTTCTACTCTACCAATGAATTATTCTTGATATAATTTTTTCTTTCCCGGTCTCATGTATCACTTGATTTCAATTACCACTCTCTCGCTCTCTCGCTCTCTCACTCTCGCTCTCACTCTCACTCTCGCTCTCGCTCTCACCCTCCCTATCCTCTGTAAACAGGAAAACAAAAGTCATTCGGTAAATATTATCACGATAACAGAAAAAAGAAAAGAAAAGAAGAAGAAGGAAGAAGGAGAAGAAAGAAGGTATTCGTTGAAATTGAAGTTTATCGGTCAAAGTATACGATAATCTTGCCCTCTCTTTATTCTATAAATTATTTGTAATGCAAAGTTCGGAATTCCGTGTTTGAAAATCAGCTGAATTATTAACACGTGAAAAGGCGAAGGCGCGAAGCGGTTCAAGGAAAAGCTTCCACGATCGTTGCGCCCGATGTAATTGAAATCAAGTCATAACCGATTAAAAAAATCTCTTTGTCCGCGGAGCTGCAGCTGAACCGCAGATAAACATTGAAACGCTTAAAGATTAAAAAAATTTCCTATAATAATAGCGAGGAATGAACCAAAGGTAGAGTAACGCGGGGATTATTAAAGGGATTATTCGTGTAATATTGGTGTAATATTGTCGATGGATGACGAGGTCCCATAAAGCGACTGTCGTTCGTTTCGCAGTGGAGGAAGCGCCATTGAACCTGAGCACGAAGCCCTGCGACCTGTCGTCCCGGGTGAGCGCGAGCAGCGGCCTCAGCGTCATAAGCAACGGCAACAGCAACAGCAGCCTAATCAGCAGCATCAGC
>RCIC01000003.1:5157500-5167500 GCA_018883505.1 Ceratosolen fusciceps | reverse complement strand
CCAGATTTGAATTCAATAGGGACAAATGTGGCAAACGTAGGACACTGTCGCTGTCATCGGTCACACGCGGGTACCCCCCCCCCGCCACAACCCCAGCCACAAACCGCCCGCGCTAAATCAATAGCCGTGAATCGGTAGAGGATCGCCTCGCTGGTGTCGGATTTCGGAGCAGTTTTTAAAGAGCTTTTTTCCCTCGGACTTGTGTTTCAGTGCAAGCAATGCGGAAAGGCCTTCAAGAGATCGAGTACGCTAAGCACTCATTTGCTCATCCACTCGGACACGCGACCCTACCCTTGCCAGTACTGCGGCAAAAGGTTCCACCAAAAGTCCGACATGAAGAAGCACACCTACATCCACACGGGTAAGTCTATTTTACATTTATAGCACACACACACATATATATATATATATATAAAGAGATTATTAAGATCTTTGGGATTATTGGAAGGTTATTGGGGGTTGAGTACAAGTCGTGGCCCGAAGAAAGCGAGTGGTTTGCGAGGCCTCGGGAAACGTGCCCCTCGAGGGAGTCATTTTCCTCATATTAGCGCGAACGCGTCGTGATTCAATAATTCTCTTAGCCCGGCACATAACGAAGCTTAAGTGCCGCGAGAGCCTATGCAAATAGTACAATAGCTTGCGGCTCGTTCTCCTTGCTCCTTCCAGTCATTTACTTATGGCCGTAGGAACGAAGCGCATCCGCTCGAGCAAAGAACCCGGCGACCGCGAAGAATTTACCGAGCAATACATACCACCTCATTACCATTATTCCTTATCCAATTATTAATTATAGAAAATACATCGAGCGTAATTTCAGCGGATCTTTCGGATATTTATTTTATTCAACTAATTTCTCTTGAGAATGGCTGTACCCTATCCCCTCCGCCCGCCTCTTAACCGCGAATCGGGGGAAAGCTCGGCTACCTCTGGCCGTACCCTCTGCGCTAAAGGAGCTTCGGTGCACTCTCCTCCTTAACGCCTTGTCTGCAATAATTCACGCTCGAATAAATTAGTATTTAAATCAAAATACGCGCGAGGGCCGCCGAGCATAAATAGCCAACCGAGTGGCGCTCCCTCACTACTTTTACCGATAGCCCCGCAATATTACGAGGCAGAGGATCAGATAAAAACTCATTTGTCGAGCTCAGGGCCGAGCGGAACGCGCTTTTATATATTTTATGGGTATCGTTAGCCCTGCTCTGCTCTGCTCTGCTCTGCTCTGCTCTTGCTCGTAATTCAAAAAATTATGCTCGAATCAGGATAGCGTGAAGTGCACTTTCTCCCGCCCCGGGCAGAATGACCCGACTCCCGCCCCCCTTCGCCCCCTATCGCCCTCCCCCGCCCGCGGCTTTTCATTTTTTTTATTTCAATTTGTCCGAGCGGCCCCGACTGAATCCCGTACCACGTGGCCGAATAATTGCCGAATAATTGCCAAATAATTGCCAAATAATTGCCAAACAATTGCCAGTGCCAGTGCGTAGCCGTAAGATTCTCCCGAGGGCTGAGCGAGTTGCTTCGTACGCTGCTCGCAAGGGAATCGCGGCAGGTATTAATATTAAGAAGGATTTGTTTGTCCACTAAATCGCTACGACCACAAAGCAAATGAAAACTTTGCCGAGGCCGCTCGTCGTCCGAAGCGCCGAGGATTCGTAGAGGAAATCGGCCCCACGGTTCAATCGCGACGACTCCAAGCTTCGTAATTACATTATTATGAAATCGTATACGCATTGTACAGAAGGGGGCAGATTCTGGACGGCGGGGGGGACAGGGGACCAGGAGGTCGGGCGGGGGAGGGGCCAGAATATGAATCGTAAATATGAATCTAGCGGCGAATCGCACCGCTGTAGTAAAGAATTGTGATATAATGCATAGTCGGAGGCGAAGTAATATGCATGAGCAGAAAATTATTGTCGTCGGGAGGAGAGCTTCGCGTGGGTGTACCGACACGGATACACGCCAACTGCCCCTTACGGATGAGCCGAGCCAATCGAGCAACGAGCGAACGAACCCCTTTCACGTCGGCAAAGGTTGCGTCCTCTCTAAATTAAATAAATTATATGACAATCCTGTGTCGAGGTCGGCTGCAATTATTAATGAGCGGTTCGCGGTCGCTGTATGAGGAGTAGGACAAGTAGGCGGGGAGGGGGTGGACGGGGATTGGGGCTGACGACGATGAAATAAAAAAGTACTGGAAGAAATTTCAAGGGCCTACCGAACATTAATTCCGGCAACTCCGGATCAGCCAAGGCGTCTTTAAAATAAATAATTAAATAATTAAATAAATAAATAAATGAATAAATAAATAAACGTACTCGTGAAAAACAAAAAAACTTTTGTCCGCCCTCGCAAATCGTGTAATTAAATGTCCGGTAATAACAGGCCGTCCCGTCTCCTCTATTATGTAAACGCTCCGCCAAACTCGCAACCGAACTCGGCCATCGTCCCTAAAACGGCCTCTCAAAACAATCGTAATTGCCAATGATTGCGCGGGGATCAAATATTTAAGAATCCCAGCAGCATTGGATTATCGATGTCGAGCACAAAGAGAGAGAGAGGGGGGGGGGGTTAGAAGCGCGGACGCCCCCGCACGTGAGAAAAAGAAGCGCGCGACGATTACGCTTCCCGTTTCGGTTTTATGCCTCCCCTCCTCCCCCACCTCTACGTCTCCCCCCTTTTCCCTCTATTTAATGCACGAGCGGAAGGATGAGAAAAGGGACAGCTTAGGCAGCATTACGGGCACTTCCGGTTAGGCGAGCGCGCGCCACGTGTCCCGCGGGGCGGAGGAGGGGGTACGCGTGCGGGCGAGTCATTACAGCCGTGCTAATTAAATTCGAAAAAAAAAAGGGGCTCGATGGCGCGAGGGTGGCGTAAGGGTACCAACGGACGTTTCGGTTCGTTCGGATGAGCCACTGTGTCCTGCTCCTCCTCGATTCACGGCCCCCGCGTCGTCAATAACTGCCATTATTGGGGTCAGGAGCGGGCCTTTGTCTAATTTTCCTTGAGGCCGACGTAATCGTATCGATCGATCCTGATTTCTTTAATACGATTTCCCTTTGCCACTTTGCCCGATTACGTGAAACGGTTCGGCCTGAAATTAATATTTGAGAGCGAGCTGACCGAAGCGTTAATTACCACCAGTAAACGAACCATTGCCTTTTTTAGCGTATAATACATCAATTACGCATTATTGTTGTTATAGTTGTTGCTGTTGCTGTTGCTGTTGTTTATGAGCAGCAGCAGCAGCAGCAACAGCAGCAGCAGCAACCGCCTTTCGTAAAAAAAGTACGATGGGAGGGTTGGATAGAGTTGGTATTGGCTCGGACCGTTTGTTTATTTGCTAATCAAATATCTCTGAATAACTAGAGACTGGGAAACTTATAAAATTATATTAACGTCCATTTATGTAATTAAATATTGAGTTAAGCGAAGCAATGGGTGGCGGGCACGGGGAGGGGTCGCTTGCTCGATCGGATGCATAAATTCAGGATGGAATTAAAAAGTAAAGAAAAAAAGGACAGAAAAAATTTATTATAATCGTAAATTGTTACGGGCATTGATTTTCTTCGGCTCCCGTTGCACGTTAATTAAATTGACTCTGCTCTACCAACAAGAGGCGAGATGGTTATTGGGGTTGTAAGAAAAAAAAAAAAAAAAAATAAACTGGGTTAAGCGGTAGAAAAATATTTGGCCGATAAAAATTAGCGACAACCTGCCGCACTAGTTTCGATGTAAGGATAATACGCGCTCGAAGAGCAAATTATTATTGAGCTTTCGTACGCAACTACGTTCTCCGAAGGACATCCTCGTCGTAGTCGTCGTCGTCGTCGTCGTCGTCGTAGTCGTCGTAGTCGAGCTCGGCGATTTATCTACTATTGGTCGAGTTCAAAGCAGTTTCAGCTATTCTCCGGATTACGACGAAAGGGGAAGCTCGACGCTTGGTATTGGCAGTAGAGGGCCATCGTCACGTCTTCTCCCTGTAGATGATTTTGGGGAAATTACGTCTTTAACGCTTTCAAGATTCTCGATTCGCGGGAAACTGTTATTTATTATTCATTATTTATTAGTAATGTAAAAGGAGCCGTGATCCATTCGAGTGCAAATGATTAACAATGAAATCCTTCCCTCCTCCGTTATTCCGGTATTTACACTTAAACGGGATAATAGATATAATGGCCCGCATGCCTCGGTCGCAGATAATTCCCAACAAAGCAAAAAACTTGGCCTCGACGTTAGAATTCATTATGTGTAACGGATTTAAAATAAAAAATAAAACAAAAAAACAACAAAAAAAAAAAAAAAAAAACAAAAAAACAAAAAAGAAAAGAAAAACAAAAGAAAAGTAATGGAAAATAATTAACGGCGTAAAGGTGATTATTGACTTTTCCTCCTTACGCGGACCGGCTTCCTCATGGAAAAACGCATTCGGCTTGGCAAATGAGCTTAGAATATGCGAAACGTGTTCCTCTACTACAGCTTTTATCTGCCCGCGAAACTTACGTTTTGCATTTGAAATGATAATGACAAAAAAATAAAAAATAAATCGTAGATTAGCGGAGAGTCGCTCGGAATGCCTAAGTAGGTTAGAGCTAAATCAGAGCTTGCCGTTATCGAGTAGTACAAATACACATAACGGCGCACGAATCACGTCTCCGCGCTCATTTGTTCCTTTATTATTATTATTATTATTATTGAGTAGGAGCGCGTAGAGCGATTAGACAATCCGCTGCTGCTGCTGTTGTTGCTGCTGTTGTTGCTGCTATTGCTCTTGTTGCTGTTGCATGCTGCTGTATTGTACGATACGAGGTGTAGTAGCGTATGACGGCGCGTAATTGTATGCGTTGCGTGATGTAGTAGTGGCGGTATCGGGGATCATCGGTATTATATTATCGGGACGGATTCCTTCGAGGCTTTTTATCAATGGAGACAATTATTCATGTTGAGCCGGAAGGGGGATGGGAGGAGGAGGAGCAGATGGGAGGAAGGCTCATTTTTACCTCATTTTCTCATTTCTTTATTAATTTATTAGGGATCGTGGTGAGGGAGGGAGGAGGAGGCTCGACGGTAGAGTCCTCCACCTCCCGAGGTCTGCCCGTCACATTGTAAATAATGAACCGCAGCCGTCGGAATTAGATATTACGCACAATGCAGCAGCCACGCGCCGACTATAAGTTTATGCATAATCGAAAATTGATTTTCTTTACCCTTTTTTTTGCTCGCTCGTGTTTATCACAAAGTTTTCCTCTTCGAGCCCCTCGTGTCGTCCGCCGGTGATGCACGCGAACGCGAAATAACGGGTCTCTCTCTCTCTCTCTCTCTCTCTCTCTCTGTTTCTAGATCCCTTTCACTCCGGGAAACGAATAAACTCTGCATTCGATGAAAATTTCATGAATTCAAATATTGATAGGAAAGCAATGGGAAAACACACGTTGCGTATGTGTGAAATAATTTCTTCGTAGGAGTGCAGAGCAAAGAGACTGACTGACCCAAGAGACTCGATATCTCGGCGAGTGTAGTAGTGCAGTACCGTGAAAAAACGGCGTCACGAGGACTTATTTATAAAAAAAAAGGTGCGAATATTTCGTCTTTTTTAAAAGCTAATTTACGCGATTTGTGCCTTTGGTCCTGTAAGGGCGCCTTAAGGGCTTAGGCGGCTCTCTCTCTCACTTTCTCACTCTCTCACTCTCTCACTCTCTCACTCTTTATTTACCTCTATTTACCTCTATTTATCTCTATTTATCTTTATTTATCTCCGGTCCAGGGCATAAAAGAATAATATTAATATTGTGTAAGTAATTGACGGGGTGGCGGGTGGGGCAGGGGCGCTGCGCGTTAGGCGCTAAGGAAGAATGGAGAGACAATGCTTTGCAGAGAGGATGAATGAGAGAGTGAAACGACGGGGCCGGTGAGCCACATGCAGGGATAATCGGGATGATTGCGGGCAGGGAAGGGCCAGAGGTTGACAGACAGGAGGTTGAAATAAGGAGCGAGAGAGAGAGAGAGAGAGAGAGCGCGAGGAGGGAGAAAGAGTACGAGAGCGAGAGTGAGAGCGAGGGGGGGAGGCTTAGCAGCCGAACTCGTGGCGCCCAGGTAAATATTTATAGAGCCAGGTAGGCAGGGAAAGCGAGGCGGCAAGTGCTGTCGCGCATAAAAGGCAAAAGCGGCAAGGCTCGGTCGCTTCGGCTGCCTAGGGAAAGTGGCCCGAAGGGTCGCCCGCGCGATAATGAGGTGCGAGATGGATCGATAGGAGCATGCCTGCCTCTCCGTCTCTCTTTCCTTCCTCGGCAGGAAAAAAGGGCCAGCGGCGTCCGTGTAAGGGAGACACCTGGCGCTCTCCTCTTCCTCCCGACAGCTACGGCTAAGCGCGCTTTTTCTGCCTCTCGGTTGGCGCCTTTTCCACCTTCGCCGACCATCCCCACCCCATACCTCCCTCCCTCCCTCCCGACCAGATTTTTCATAAATCATTAACCGGCATCTGCGGGCACCCGGTACTCTTCACCGTTTCCGCCGCTTTCCGCGACCTTTGCCTCTCTCCGTTCTCTATTTTTCCTTTCCTTTCCTTTCCTATTTTTTTTTCATTTTTATTTATTTATTTTTTTTCATTACGTACTTGGCCGCTACATCTTATTATTATTACTATTACTATTATTAAGTATCATGATTGCTCGAGGATTCGCGGAGCGGGAGAGGGAGCGTTGCCATTATCAACAAATAATAAGAGGAATTTCATGCAAATGCACTGGTCGTCCCCGTTACTGCCGCCGATCAGTCCCTTGCAACGATGTATTTTCTGTAATTTTTGTTTTTATTTGGTAAAATTACATTCCCATTAAAATAATTGTTAGGATTTTTTTTTTCGTGCCCCGGTAAGGGGTAAGCTTTTGTAATTGGCCGGAGAATTCGGGGAAACGGCAGTATTACGGCGAAGGGGGGCCGGGCGGGAGCTTCAATAAATTGCAGGAGCGCCGGGCGGATAATCTAATTCGTTATTAAGCGCTCGTTCGTTATTACGTAGGAGATATACCCGCGGATGTGTGTGTGCGCGCGCGTACTCGTTGCCGTTAACCTGCCTCGTGCGCCAACAACATTCAGAATCGTTTATACAGCTGCGTTTGATTAACCTTCGCTCCTTAGCCGCGACGCGATTTCTTTCAACTTTACCTGCCCGTGCCGTTCAATGTGCGTCTGCTTTGCCGTATCGTAGTCCGTGTCCGTGCGACATCGTCAGCGAGAGAGAGACGGAGAGAGAGAGAGAGAGATATATATATTCCTCGGCCGCGTATCTTCGGCGATCGCGATAACTCGGCTCATCCGCTCCCGTGCGCGAGTGCTCTACGTAATAAATGTCACGGCATTGGGCAGGAAAATTACGCAGGGCCAGGGCTTGATCTTGAAATAGACGACCCGGAATGTCAAGTTGTACCGGATCGAATATTTCGTAGCCTCGAATCCAGTGCAGTAGGCGATGAGTGGGGCGGGAGGCCGGGTGGGGGGGGGGGGGTCGCCTCTCCGTCCCCGCACTCCATCGCGAGGTACGCAGGTGAGGTGACAACCCCCCGATTGCCAATAGATTCAGATAACTCTGTTTTTCCTTTAATTTTCTATATTTTTCTTCTGCTTTCTTGTCTTTCTATCTTTACCTTACGGGATGTGATGATAATCACAGGCTTTCACGAGGTATTTACGCGTCAACGCGTTTCGGCGTATTAGACCTTTCCCCGATAGGTCGTGGTAGCCTCGAGCCTCTACCCCCAATAACCCCCATCCCACCCCTCCGTATCCCGTATAAATAAATAATAAACTTAATTTCAGAATAACCGAAATGTATTAATAATTAAAGCCTACCTTTTTTATTTCGACATTTACTAAGCACTCATTAAGCATAACTTGTAACGCCAAATTATTTTAATTGCACGATACCCTTTCTTTCGATTCGTTAATTACGTTTATTCTTTTTTTTTTTCTCTCTTTCCCCGTTTTATTTTCAACGAAAGGACAAAATACGTGCTCGGCTACTTAAAAATGAATAATTAATGCTTAAATCAATAGGATACGGAGCTAACTTGAATATAATACGCACTGGCAATTAAGCCTTAAGGGTAATGAATTTCCATTATCTGGAAAGTGGGAATGGGCCGGAGTCGGGGTAGGCGTAAGGCCACACTGGCTACGACGACTATTGTTGTCCGCTGCGCGCATCCCCTGGTATTGGCCAGCCAAATGAATTCGGGAGGTAAAAAAAATGTCAGAGCCGCTCGACAGATTGTGACAGCGGCTCGCACACGAATCCACGAGCTGCGTGAAAATCAATTATCTTAAAAATGCATGGACGGTGGGGGTGGGGTAATCAGTAAGGGGGTAAGCAGTTAAGAGGAAGTAAAAGAAAAAAAATGATGACCAGGGTCGTTTTTGTTTTCTCTCTGTTTCTCGTAATAGGTGAGAAGCCGCACAAGTGCGTCGTCTGCGGCAAGGCCTTCTCCCAGAGCAGCAACCTGATAACGCACATGCGCAAGCACACGGGTTACAAGCCGTTCCAGTGCGGCCTCTGCGACAAGGCCTTCCAGCGTAAGGTCGACCTGCGCAGGCACCGCGAGGGTCAACACCCGACGGCGCCGGCGCTCGACTATCGCTCCCTCAAGGTGCCTCTCGGATCCGTGGCCGTGCCACCACTGCAGCAGCCTTCTTCGATGACGATGACGATGGCGACGACGACGACGATGACGACGACGACGACGACGACGACGCCAACGACGCCAACGACGCCGACAACGCCAACGACGACGGCGGCGGCGGCGGCGGCGGCTGCTGCGGTGGCGGTGGCGGTGGCGGCAGCGGCCTCGAGCTTGGGGCCCGAACCGACCTACCACCACAGCCCCATGGACACAACCAGCAACAGCTGAGACACTGACGCGCGAGCCTTGTAACCACCGAGAGGACCTGGGAGCCACAGCTTTCTCCGAGCCTCCGACCCTTACCGAGAAGTTTTCTCTCTCACTTTCTCTCTCTCTCTTTCTGCACCTGGACGGAGTCAAGGACTGCTCGCCGGAGGCTGCCCACCAACGCCAATCCCGTACGTCGCATGCCTGTCCCGAGCTATCGATGCGTTATCCGATCCCCCGGATACGCTCGGACTCTACAAGAGTCAGCCCCTTCCCTGCCGCGAGGGGCGGGGATCGGGGTTACTCGCAAGGGAAGGATAAGTTCATGGAGAGCGATTAAGCGACAGCGACTCGAAGCGACGGTCCCCGATCGGTGGTCCCGTTGACGGGGATCCGTGTCCGCATCCGTATCGCGTATAGCTTCGGTAAATCGATTAGGAGCGGGGGCGGGGCTCTCCACCCCCCTCCTCCGGACCCTCTGGCTATCGCGGGTAAAACTCGGATAGCCGAAACCAAAGGCATTTCCCGCACGAAAGTCTTCTCGCGTGCGTAAGGTAGGACTGCCTGGGCACGCGAGCGGGGAGGATAGCTGGCGAGCAGCACCTGTTGAGGCGATACTCGTCGTCGATCCCTATGTATCCGCGCTTCGTCTTTTATTATCGGCGGCCTCATCCTCTCGTTCGGAGCGACGAGGTGAGCGACGAGGTGAGCGACGAGGTGAGCGACGAGGTGAGCGAGTGATGGGCGTTTGGGGCCGGGGGTGGGGGGGTGGTGGTGTAGAGAGGCCCCCCCGAAGTCGACGAGATTCTCGCTGCACGAGGTTCGCGAGCGCCCCCCACCCCCCGCCGCCCCTTCTTTTGCCTTCTCGTTCCTTTATTTTCCATAAATCGCGGCGTAATTGGTGGGAAGTCGTTGCCCCGCGCGCGCGCCCGACGATGTATTACAGTCTTTATTAGTCGGATAGTCTGCAGACTCTTGTAACTTACTTCTCTTCAAGGCCTGCAAGGGAAATACTTTTTAGGCCTTAAAGTGCCTTATTAATAGAGCCCAACATTAAGAGTACAAAACTCGGCATTTAAATATCTGCTTCTGCCGTCGCTCCCTCACTCACCCCCCACCACCCG